>DWGR01003841.1:0-11733 GCA_018247715.1 Heliconius burneyi | reverse complement strand
GTTATTGTGTGTCACGGTACTGATTTTGATTATTTCTTGATGGTTGTAGGTTTGATTTCCGTTCAAGGAAATTTTTCAATATTTATTCAATTCTGAGGCCGTCGTGGCGCAGCGGCACAAGGGTATGATTGTAACGCGACGGTTGTGGGTTCGATTCCCACTCTAGGAAGTGACATATTTATTTACGTTTATAAATATAAACCATTTTTTCGCTTTGGTGTCGAGGCAAAGCGCGGCATTGAATTCTGCCACTCAACACGTAATGCTTCCAGAATTCTTCAGAAAATGGGGAACGGAAGTTCTCTCTGCCTACCCTACTTTGTGCGGAATACAGCGTGAAGCTGATTTGATTTGATTTTGACTTGCTTCAATTCTACGATTGAGTTCCGCTACTTAATTTAAAAATAAGGTGAAAAATAGGTTACTCCAGGTACCTGCCTACCTGGATAAGTGGGAAAAAACCTGCTGCTTCTTTATACTACTCTGTCTATATGACCATCATTCAAAAACACTTCGATACAAGAATTCAGCGTTAATGAAAATATGACATTAAAAGACGAAAATATCTTAATAGTTAATTACTAATAATAATGAACTAAGAAGCTTTATCAGTACTTGGAGCTTTATTATGTCAAAGGTTAAAAGACCTCACTAACATTTAGGTTTATTTTAAAGGCTAAATATATAACAATAGGCTATAAGCCATATATAGCCCTATATATATATATATATAATAGGGCTATATATGGCTATATATATATATATATATATATATATATCTAAACAAATAATATTAAAGTCTACTTCGCTTTGATGAAATAAATGAAAAAATAAAGAAGTTTTATTTCGTTGCAGAAATATCCTCCTAAGCTAGCAAAGCGCAGAGTTCCGCCGCTCAACTCGCAATTCCTTCAGAATTCATTAGATAATGGGGAACAGAGTGTTTTATCACCAAACACCAGGTTTCCAAGTGTCCTGTACACCTTCACAGCAATGAGCGGGATATAGGGTGAAGCTAAACAAAAGCCACTCGGTATCAAGATCTAATTTAGAAGTAACTACGAAAATCAAAAACAAAAGCCAACTGAAGTAAGAAAACAATTTAATTTACGTTGTAACAGCCATCGCCGTTTACACTAACATCTAAACTTGGCAAGTAAATCCACCAGTAGTTGAGTAAGAAAGGTTGCGGTGGGTTGCGGCCTACGTTAAACACAAGTAAGTTAATGTACCTAAACTCCCTCTGTTTTCATATTTACGAACTTAGCTGCGTTTTAATGGGACTGGTTAAGAAAGTTTGTGAAGCTTTTTTATTCTTTATGTAATAGCTTGATGATGGTATGTTGGTGTTAAAACACTCTGTTCGATTGGTTAGAAATTCGTTCGTAGTGAAACGTTTTAATATTTCCATATAAGCTATGATGACGAGGCAAAATGCGTAGAGTTTCGCCATTAAACACACAATGCCTCCCTAATTCAGCGGAAATTGGGGTACAAAAATACCTTCCAAGGCAGGTTCCCTCTGCCTACCCTTCTAAGTGCGGGTTACAGTGTAAACGTAGTTCTCGCAAAAATATAATAAAAAAATTCAAGACTCTACCTTATATCATTTAAAGGAATGGAAAAAATCGCAGTACAATTTAGATAACAGCCTGTATACACACATTGTTTGTTAGAGAGTAATTTCAGAAACATTTCATATTAGGCTTGCTTTGAAGTAACGCGAAGGATTCGCATTACAGGAATATCTAGGAAAGTTGTATACTTCGTATCTCTATACTTGAGGTTAGGTTAGAGGTAAGGTTAATTATTTATTAGAGGATAACGTGGTTTAGTGGGAGCGCGTCTGACTGTAAATATAATGGTTGTGGGTTTGATTCCAAATCGGGAGAAATAGAAAATTAAAAAAATAATAATGTTGTAAGTTTTTCCGAACGGGTAGAAAAAGTGCGATATTTATTATACAAGGCACATTGTGGCAGTAGGCGGATGTAACCTGAGAAGCTAGAGTTAAGATACAAGGCTTTCCGCTCTCCACTTTTCGCTGAATTTTCGAGGCTTTGTGTGGCGGAACTGATCCCCGCGCTTGGATATCGTGGTAAAATGGCACAAGTGGGTTGGATTCCACCTCGGGAGAATGAAATATCTAACATTTAAATTTCCCCGCTCTGGTACACACCCCGGTCTGGACATTTGCGAGGAAAGTGAAGAACGGGTGTCTTAACAGTAGGTGCCCAGGTTCCCCCTAGCTACCCTGCTATGTGCGGGTGCGCATGAAGCTAAAAATTATCACTTCCTGGTATAATAAACAATAATTTAATCTAGTTACGTTACAAGAATTGAATCTTTAAACACATATCTTCCACCGTTCATTGAGTTATTGAGGTGTTATTATATATAGCACATCGATGCTCGCTCCTCGCTAGCGAGCGCGTAAATTTTATATGATAAATTGCCTCACCCCGCCTTGTTACGTGACAAATTGAGTATTTAATAAACGAGAACTATAGCTACGTAGCGTTCCACAGCTTTTAGAAGCAGGTTATGAATAATTGCATTTTATTAGTAAAGAGGTATATATATATTTCTTTGTATATATATATATATATATAAATATATAAAAATAAATATTTATATATAGAGGTATAGTTATATATATATAAAAATAAAGAAAGAAAAAATAAATTAAGTTAAAACTTTGCTTTAAATGTTACCCACACGAATATATTATTAATTTTTATTAACAATTTATATTGCAAGACACACGAGCGCAATCGTGTGATAGTGGATTATGAAAGCGGGAACAAAGTGTCTTAAAACTAAATTCTAAGGTTCCCTCAAGGTACCCGTATATATCAATATATAGAATAGAGCGTGGGCTCTGATGGTTAGGCGGAGAGCACCTGGTCTTTGAATATTCCGTTACTTACCTATCACACAATTTTTGAAACTTGCTATTTGTCTTGTTACTGAACCTTTCCGCTACGACGGTCTCAATACGTGGAGCTGATTGAAAAAAACATTGGCAAATTGTTATTTGCAGAAACGATATGCAATCAGAAAAGCAGAGTGACATATCACTAAAAATAAGTCTAACTTTGAGTTAGAAGGAAATATATTATAAAAGTTCTATCCACAACAAGCTTTTTAAAGAAAGTGCTGCGATCGTGGCGTAATTTGAATACAATAGTTGTGTATATCCTATATGGGCAGAATGGAATAAAATAAGAAATAAATTAGATTCACGCTGTATCCTGCACACAGCAGGGTAGGGATACAAAACCTAATGGTAAGATACTCCGTTCCCCATCTTCCACTGATTTTTTCGAGGCTTTTGTGTGGCTGAAGTCAACACCGGGCCTTTGTCTTGATGCGAGAGCGAAGAAATAAAAATGTTATAAATATATAGAGAGAAATTAATATTTAAACTGTATCTATTTCCATATGTATAGAAAATGTAATTATAATAATATGTGTAGAAAATCGATAGTAACTTATAATTTTTACACTTAAGTAAAATTATATGCGGCTTAGTTAGAAATTCCTTTATAACCACTGCGTGAGCTTATATAGCACGCGAAGGCTGTAAATATGGTTCATAACTTTAGCAATTTTCAAATAACAATATGCTTCTAGATGTAGACAAAGAGCAAATGAAGAAGAATTTAATGCTTTCTTCTGTATTGTAGGGTGAGCAGAGGGAACCTAGAGTTAAGGCATTTAGTTCCCCACTTTTTTGTTCTTTACTTATCGGTAACCAGGCGCTGCCCTGCAATGTAACGCTACCTTCTTTCAAAAATTGCCAATCGAGTATAGAGGTCAATGGCACAGTGGCACTAGCGTGCGACTGTAAGCATAACAGGTTGTGATTTCGATGCCCACTCGAGTAGCTGCTACCAACTCTAAAAACGATCCAAAGCGCTGCGTTGAGTTCCGCCACTCAATACCCAATGCCTTCAGAATTCAGCGGAAAGTGGGGAATGGAATGATCCTAGTGGAATCGGAGTCTTAGCACTAGGATTACAGGTTCCCTCTGTCTGCCCGGCATGCGGGATACAGCGTGATGAGCATGCGCTAAAAAAAAAAGAAACTACTGAGGGACATATCACTAAGTCAACACTAACCACTGCTGCGGAAAGCTTTTAGGAAGCTTTTAAAAAATACACCAGAGTATTCTCTAGTGTGGTGTTAGTGGGTGCAAAATTGTTGAAATTTTTGGTAGAAAATTTTACTTCACCTCAAAAACCTTTTAAGCTTTCCAGCTTGTTGTTTAGCAATGTTGGTAAAACACTAGCGTGAACCACCGTGTTCTGCTGCTAAGAAGCGCACATTTTATCACGGCGATGGTAGTAAATTCGATTCTTGCGTAGTACAAGATTTATCGTAATCGTATTAGTTTATATTGTAAGAATGGATAACGTTATATCAGATTAAAGGACAATAGTATTTGTTGTCAAGAAAGTTTAGTGGAAACTGAGCTTAATAAAACTTTTATTGAGTGATTTAGAATTTCTAAATTATTTTTATGTTGAATAGTCGGTATGTGAAAACGATTTTGTATTTCAATAAAAACATTATTTATATATTTTATTAGTAAAAGAGGCCAATCGTGGCTTAGGTGCGACCAATAAACAAGCGTGCGATCGTAAATGCGACAGTGGTTGGTAATGAGGCAAATCACAGCGTTCAGTTATGACAGTCAACACCAAAAATTTCTCCTCCTACCCTTTATGCGGGATACTCCGCCTACGTATAGTAGCTTGGTGCTTAAAAACATCAATTATATATTTTATAGTGTTTAAAGTTCGCGTGTTATTAACAACAAAGATATAAGGATGTGGCGTTATGTGGTTAGACCGCGTATGTAACACATTTAATTGAGGCAGTCTTAGGAGCAGTAACATAGTGGACAAGCTCCAAGAGCGTCGCCGGAGTATCGACTGTAGAAAGATACTAAGAGAGGTATTCCCGATATTATTTTCTCTTTCACCTTATTGACATGCTCTCCGAGGGATCCCCTCGGCATGTCCTGGTTCTATCAATGGAACATAGCTTAAAAAGCTAATCTACTTTAGCTTTAACACAAAGCACCTTTAGCTCCTCTGGTGTTTCACGCGGTCGAGGGCTACGGTGATCACCTACCATCAGGCGACGCTCATTTGTCTTATCCATTCCATAAATTACAAAAATAAACTTTTTATGTGATCTCTTTTCTTCAGTATAATCGATACTCTGTTCTCGAAGGTCAACCTAGATATACCCTCTCAAGAAGCACAAGTATATATTTATTTATTTAGAGAAAGAAGACCATCTTCTTATATAAATAGATTTAGTTATTTTTTTAAGCAAAAAAGAAAAGAAATACTTGAGTTGTTAGAATACAGGACACAGATCATAAAAATAGAATAATCATGACGGAGCTAAAGCCTGGATTAACCCTTATCTCTAATAAAATACATTTTTTTCTATCACAATTAACAAAGTATTTTACATAAAATAAAATATTATAACGATTCTTAGTATTTGAGGCCATCGTAGCATAGTGGCACCTCGTCTGAATATCAACGCGACGGTTATGGGTTCAACACCACTCGGGGGAATGATTGTATTTAAATTAATTTTATTTTCGCGCTCTGGTTTGAGTTACGCCACTTAACACGCAATATCTTAACACTAGTTCCCACCTGCCAATCCTGATAAATACGGGATACAGCGTGAAGCTGTTTTTTTATATAATAGTTTTATCCAACCATTATATACTCAAATTTTAGTAGATTTTTTGCAACCGGAAAAGCCCCAACTTTTTGCTGCTTGAATTGCAGCGTCCTTTTGGCCCTGATGTAATTACTAGTCGATGTCGACGGCTGGAAATCCATTAGCCATAATTTTCACATCGCTCCTCTTATATGTACATATATACTATACTTATATATAATATGAACTAAAGTGTGTATCGTTACGGCCGTTTGATAGTGAACGCGAAGGTTAATCCTCATTAGGAATGGACGTTGTATTTCAATTATTAAAATTTCCTCGCTCTGGAAGATTTGCGGAGTTTAGTTACGGAACTGAGCACGCTTTGTCTCACAAGCTGGATGAAAAAGAGACACGTTGAGTCAAAATTAATTATAAGACAGCACCAACCTCTCATGAATAGTGACTAGGGTGCAGAATGATGCATCGTTACATTCTTTTTATCTATCCAAGCTTTACATGTTTAGGAGAATACATTTGTATGTATGGCACGTCATTTATATTTTAAAAACAGAAATGACGTGCCATACATACAAATGTACATAAAAACACATACAAGTAAGGTACTTTAATTATATGCATATGTTATATATATATATTTTTTCATTTCACATAATATCCAGCATATTATTGGGAGTCTGGGAAGCTAGTGTTAAGACATTTCCGTTCGATTTATATATTTTTTATTGAAACATCGTTCGTAAACTTGACGGTTGTGGGTTCGATCCCCACTCCAGGAAGTGAAATATTTATTTACGTTTTTATATTTCCGTTTCTTCGCTCTGGTGTCGAGGCAAAGCGCGCCGTTGAATTCTGCTACTCAACACGCAATGCTTCTAGATTGTGGCAGAAAGTGGGGAACGGAGTATCTTAACACTAGGTTCCCTTTGCCTTCCCTGCTAAATGCGGGACACAACGTGAAGCTGATTTTTGTTAAAAAATAAAAACACTAAAATTGTTTTGTAAATAAAATGTATATTTTTATCATATTTAAGTATGGTACACCAGTGAAGACTAAACTATAAAGTTACATATAGAGTTCAATATTATAAAACTCTTGTCGATATTGTTAACTTCTCTAAAACATCATTTCTACGGAATACTCTATTTCTCTCCATACAAAAACATACGACTCAAAACTAAACGGAAATTGAAAACAAAATAGAAATTTACTCTACAAATTTTTCCAGTATACCTACATACTATGAAAAGCCGATCGAACGTAATTGAAAAATACCATTTGGTTATAACCTTCATTGTTTACTAGCGAAAAATAATTGTTTTTTATTCACTGCGTTTTAATAAAGTGGCGTGCGTTTTTGTGATATCTTTTTAATTTATTAGGTTTAGAACTCTTGGTTAGGCCGTCGTGGCGCAGTGGCAGAAGGGTGCGAAAGTAATGCGACGTTGTGAGTTCGATCCCCATTCGAAAAAGTGAAATATCTATTTACGTTTATATTTACAATTTGTTCGCTCTGGTGTCGAGGCAAAGCGCGGCATTAAGTTCTGCCACTCAACACGCAATGCCTCCAGAACTCGGCAGAAAGTGTCGACGGAGTGTCTTAACACTAGGTTCCCTCTGTTTACTCTGCTATGTGCGGGATACAACGAGAAGCTAAAACAAAAAAAAAGTATCTTGACAATAGCTTTTTACTATCTACCCTGCAATGAATGTGAAGAACATTAGAAGTTAAAGAAGAACATTAAAAAGAGACTAATACCTAACAAACAATGTCTTAAAATTATTGGAAAGTAGACATCAACGGTCATAGAAGATGATGAGGAGCAGAATACCTAATGGTGTTAGATTATTTCACCCCTTTCGTCTGTCATAGGGGGTGGAGCCATCTTTAATTAAATTGTTTTGTTATTTATTACTGTAATATCCATACGATATACAAGAAGCCCATTAGAATTAAAAGACGTTGTAGTGCAGCGCCACAACTTCTGACTCTAAACGCTGACGGTTTCGGGTTCGATTACCACTCGCGTGAATGGTTATTATCAATTTCTCGATCTTTTAATAAGACGGTGTTGATTTCCGCCACTTAACACACAATTGGGCAGTGCAAGACGAACGAAGTATTTTAAGACTACCCTATTATATTTATGCGAGATACAGCGTGAACGTCAAAGAAAAAAGCGTAAAAGTATAAAAAAAACATTTTATTATTTCCACATTCGTAATTAAGTTTAATTCAGAAAATATTAAAAACCTGACGTGTATTCACATCTCAATGGCCACTGATGAAATAAATAGAGAAAAATAGAAATGTTATATAACAGATTAACATTTTTTTATCTGTACTTCATAATAATTATAATATTGAGATAGATTTAATATCTATAATATAATATTATACAAAGGGAGCAAGCTTACACATAGATTCCATTGTATAAGCATCGGTTATTATTGACCTGTGTTACGCTCTGGGGCATCCAATTAACCACGTCTGGATCGCCATTACGGTATAATTACATGTAATATATTGTTAGATTACAGGTGATGCCTTCAAAAGGTGGTGTGTTTGAGGAAATAGTACGCCTTGGATATTTAAATTAAATAGTTTAAATTTATGGACTTTAAATGTGAGGGTGGAGGGTTCGATTTCCATTTGGGGAAATGAAATCTGAAATCTATGTATGTATATCTACACTTATAATAAATCTGTAGAAAAGTCGTTTTTGTACATTGAAAATATTAAAAAAAAATAGATAGCTTTAACTAAGAAATAACTAAAAAAAACCATTTCCAGCATTTCTTGAATTTTTGTCTGTTTGTCTGTTTATGTGAACACGTATCACATAAAATGTACACAACAAATTTAAGAATTTTTTTTACAAAAGAAGTACGAGTAACTCAAAGTAGGTTTTAGTTTTTATTTAATTGTAATCGCTTCACTCTATCAAAAGATATAAGTACTTAACGTTTTCAGGAAGTTTATATTTGAGAAAGAATGACTGTTAGGTGGTACGAAGTTCGTCGGGTCAGCTAGTATTTAATATATTCATTTTCTCGCTCTAATAGCGAGGCATAGCGTTAAATTACGCCACTAATATGCAAAGCCTTAAGAATTCAGCGGGAAATGGGGAGCGGTAGTATCGTAATAGGAATGAAGTCTCTTATACTAGGTTCCCAAGTAAATAATACAAGGTAAAAAAATCTTCCCAGTTCTTGAGATTTGAACATTCAACAAAACATTTTTTTCAATAAATCAATCAATCATCTTCACGCTGTATCCCGCACACAGAAGGATAGGCAGATTGAATCTAGTGTCAAGGACTCCGTTCCCTACTTTCTGTTTAATTCTGAAGGCATTGCGTGTTGAGTGGCAGAACTCAACGCCGCGCTTTGCCTCGACACTAGAGCGAAGAAATGGAAATATAAACGTAAATAAATATTTCTTTGTTTCGCATGGGTATCGAATCCACAACCATCGTCTTGCAGTCACAACCTTGAGCAGCTGCGCTACGATGGCCTCAATTTCAGTATATTAGAAAAAAGAATATGATAAAGTACTTTCACTCTATAATAAAGAAGGCCTACTAGAGTTGACAGCAGTTTTGGCACCTACGTCGTGTATTTGGGATGAGTCCAACCAACGATCCCTATTGTAGGCAATGGTTAGATGAGTTTTGTATTGAAAAGAGAAATATTCTTTTATTATGTTAGAAAAAAGTTTTCACAAAAGATAAAAATCCTATTACCTAAAAATATTTTTGTTGTTTCTTTTTGTTAATATATCAGTGTATGTTGAGGCTGTTGCGAATGGTTGTGGGTTCGACTCCCACTCTGGGGGATATATTATTTTCCTTTTCTCGTTCTGTCAGGCAAAAGTTAAGAAAGAACAGCGTTCATCTCCACCCCTCTACGCGTAGTGTCTCCAAAGTTAGGTGGTGGAGAATAGAGTGTCTCAATACTTTGTTCGCTTTCCTTTACCTGTTGTATTTAGGATACAAAACGTTATTTACAAACCTTAGTGATATATTTGTTTACCTACATGTTAGTGACAATAAAGGAAATGCACACTTTCTATAATATAACCGTCGAGGCCGTCGTGGCGCATTGGCACAAGGGTGTGACTGTATCGCGACGCTTGTGGGTTCAATCCCCACTTGAGGAAGTGAAATATTTACTTACGTTTATGTTTTTATTTCTTCGCTCTGGTGTCAACACGCAATGCCTCAAGAATTCAGCAGAAAGTGGAGTGTCTTAACACTAGGTTCCCTCTGCCTATCCTATTGTGTGCGGGATACAGAGTGAAACTGTTTTTTTATTCTACAGTATAAAGTTTTAATATAAACATTATAATCTGTTTCGCATTTTCGAATTTCGAACATTCAAAATAGCAAAATGAAAGATAAATTTTATCTTTTAAATATATATCCCGAAACAATATTGAATTGTTCGCCAAACACCCTTTATTACCCACCCTCGTATATTGGAAGGATCCCAACTTATCCTGTAAGTAATGAAATCGACAGATTAATACATGCCAGAGAAAATTATATTTGGATCCGAGTTGTGTTGTGTCTGATTACACCAGCGTTGGTTGCGGGTTCAATTTATTTTTATAATTGTATCCCAGAAAACGTTCGAGAATATTCCATATCAGAATTTTAAGATAGTAAAAAGACATTTGTGCGTTATTACCTAATTAATGAAAATATAAATAACTAGCGATCGACGCATAGCTTTGCCTGCTTAAATTTATTGTTATATTATAGCTAATTTATAAAAATAAGAAATGAAAATTATTTGAGGCCGTCGTGGCGCAGCGGCACAATGGTGTGGCTGGAACGTGACGATTGTGGGTTCGATCCCCACTCGTCGAAGTGACATATTTATTTACGTTTATATTTCTATTTCTTCGCTTTGGTGTCGAGGCCAAGCGCGGCCTTGAGTTCTGCCACTCAATACGCAATGCCTCCAGAATTCGGCAGAAAGTGGGAAATGGAGTGTCTTAATATTAGGCTGCTGTGTGCGGCATATAGAGTGAAGCTATTTTTTTTTATTTATAAAAAACGAACTTTACATAAATTTAGTATTCTGAAATATTACAAGCTATAAAATTATACAGTTTTATCTAAATGTGTTCAGTAGTATTTGTGTGACAGACATCCATCCTCATAAGCTTTTTTTACATTTATAATATTACAGTAGGATTAGTAGGAGATAACACGTGTTAAAAACTAACACATTATGTAAAAATCTAGCGACTAAGTCCATTTGGAAGATATCATTTTCATTAATAATTGTTATTCTGTAAATTATTGAAGGAAAAAAAGTTAATTGACGTTGAACTAGCAAAATTACAAATTTTAAAAATATCTCTACATCATGTCGTCTCTATGTCATCTTGTCAAAGTGCTTGTGGCTCTTAAAGTACTAATTTTCATAAGTCATAGATAAGAACAATCACAACGATCAAGGCTTTCCATTTAAAAAATTGCTCTTAAATTGATTCATTACTTTAGGAGCTACGGCACCACACAAATACACACGGGTCAAACTCATAGCACCCCTCTTTTTGCGTGGGTGGTTACGAAATGAAGCTTGTAACTTCACATTTTGAATTTTTCGATTAAAAATTCCGAACTTAAAACATATTTTAGACATCTATTAATACTTATAATATGATACGAACAAATGAGTGATGAAAAAATGGCAAAAAAGATTTATGATAGAAAAGTGAGAGGCAAGAGAGGCGGAGGAGACCTCGGTTGACCTTCGAAAACACAATGTCAAAGATACTGGAGAAAAGTCACGTCAAAAGCATGAGGCCCCCCCGAAGAGCATGTATGAGGTTAATGGCAGTGGACGAGGCGAAAGAGGTATGTAGAGACTGTAGCGTTTGGCGCTCCGTTCTGTCTGTCTACCCCGCTAGGGATAAAGCGTGAAGTTAGGTTTTGAATTCTATTAAACAGATAACATCGATAATTATTTGTCTTAATTACACACCATTAGCGAATGTATTG
>DWGR01003840.1:0-11733 GCA_018247715.1 Heliconius burneyi | reverse complement strand
GCGCGCGCTCTCGCGCATCACGCGGCCTGTCTTGCGCACGCGCACCACCCCTTCCGCCACCAGCTCATCTCTATTAATTTTTCTCACGAGCTCGCGGCCACTGAGAATAAATATTTGTATCAAGAACCCAACTAAAAAATATATTTGATAGCCAAGTAATATAAATGATGACCAAGGTCAAAAATCTTACCCAAATCATGCTTTCTCTTGACTTTTGCCATTTGATAGAGCGAACATTAGCTTAATCTGTAACAATATATAAAATATATTGCTTGTTGACCTTTTAACCTTGCATTAGTGATACCACCGAACCACATATTTAATAGAATTACAAAAGAAATATTAAACCTATTGAGATTTCATATATACTATATCCAATTGTAATATATATTATATTCATTTATTAAAAGTTGACAAAATTTCATGAAATTGTTACGATTTTCTATGAACACATTCATTATGTTAGGCAAGGATAACATAATGATAGTCTACTTTTAATAAAAACTTACTTTTAATAAAGTTAATGTACCAGTACATATTATATGTGATATTGAGGCCAGCTGTGGTGCGGGGCCATAAAAATGTGACTATAAGCACGACTGGTTGTGAGTTTGATATTTAATGTTTTCATTTCTTCGCTCTGGCGTCAAGGCGAAAACGCGGCGTTGAGTTCTGCCACTAAACTTGCAATGCCTGCAAAATTCGGTGGAAAGTGGGGAAATAATCTACAAATATTAATTGCTACTTAAATAATTTCTATTATGAATATTATATGGCTCATCATAATAAAACATATGGAGCCGACTCAATATTTAGTGTAAATATAAAATAGATTTTCCTATTTTTCAGTAAATCAAAAGCTTTTACATTTTGTAGAAAATTCACTTACGCAAGCATACAATTATTTAAACAGTAGGTATTTTCATGAACAAATGATCGGAGCTAAAAAGGTTCGGGTAACCCCCTTTAATGACACCTTAGCTTTATTAATTTGAAGAAATTTTATTTGGGGTGTGTAATTTGATTACGAGGCCTTTTTGGCTTTATGGTTTTTAAAGTAATAAACTTAATGGGAAGTCAAACAAGTTGAGGAAAATATAATTCAACATTTTTTTAGTCATAAATTTCAAAAAGGGTTAAATAATACTTTACTACTCTCCATCTTTCTTTAACGTCAGAATAAGAGAAGATGTAAATAAAAATACAGCTTTGATTTAAAAGTTAGAATTAAAATTTACTAGATAAACGAGGAAACCATTATGGCAATAATTTTATTTATATTTCTGTTTATAAGATTTCTATATAACATAGTTTAAAAAAACTGTGTAGAAATATACTTATACGCATGTTGGTTGCTATTAACGAACCGATGTAAAAAAAATCAAACCCGTAACCACCGTGCTTACAGTCAGATTTCGCTTCGTAATAATTTTAATATAAGTAAACTCACTTTATAGTAAGATGAATACACTATATTATAATAACAATACGTTGCCATTACGTAGACTATAAAAATACAAAAATAAAATAATGTTTCCTTTTTTGTTAAGGCTTTTCTACCGTAGACTATAACATAGCTGCAAGATTAAGATTATTTCAAGTTTAAACTTTGTCTTTCCAAGCTCTCACAAACTATACCATATACAGGCGTAAGGAAAATTGGACGTGAAATTTGACCGACGCCGGTATGGTTTCTAATAGGCGCTCAGGCCTCGACTCTCGAGATATTAATCAAAAAATAAATTTATGTTTCACGTGTTGAGATTTTAGTACCTAAAACTTTACCACGGTGAAATACAGGATATATACTATCGACGAATCAACTGTAGGCCAATGTGTACATTAATTGTAGTTCATTATCACATGTGTTGGGAGTGGTCAATACCTATCTAGATAACCATTACATGTTGGATATCAGCATATTTTTGAAGCTTAAGAGATATTTGTCAATTTTATTGTATTTTTTTTTATTAATTGTAAAGAAAAAAAACAGCCTATCTATTCGTCTCTACATTCGTGATTTTTTCTTCAAAGTAGCTCACTAGTAGGTTTCTCCTAATCGTCACTTAATAAAAATTAAAATAACTTTATGAAAACATAAAGAGACTGTAGGTAGAAAAAATATTGTTCTGTGTTTTTATTCACAATTAAAAAATACTAGTTAGCTAATTTGAAAAGACTCGTTGACACGGGTGTAGGCCCAACAATTCAGATTTCTTACTTGTCTTTATTTAACCTTTTCTACACATGTTTGGAATGAAATTCTAAAATAAAGCTTCAATTAAATTGACGAAGTTATAAAATGGAACCTTTAGTTATATAATTTTATTTATAAATGTAGTGTTATTAAAAATATTTACGTTAATCAAATGATGTCGATGTGCATTTTATTTTAAACCTATATTATCAATAATATTTAATAAGAATTATTGTTATTAAAATGAAATACACATTCAGTTTAGACAATAGATTTATTATTATGAATCTAACTTGCCCAAACTCAATAGATTTACCATTAGCGGTGTATCGTCAGGTCTTCTTCACCAGGAGTTTTCCACAATATCTAAAGGATTCATCAGAATCTTACGAGCTCGAGAGTCCATGGTTTCATTAATAAGCAATCATGCATCCTAGGATCTTGTCGCCTACTCTTGGGCGTTAATACATTACAACACCAAGTAATAAAAACATGTTTCCAAAACTAAATAACTGTAATTGTTGCCTCATCAATTGTTATCGTAGGACTTATTAACCTCAAAGTTAAGAATTACGTTCTCGTAAAGAAGACTTTTTAGGCGTGATGCGCAAATAAAAAGATTTTCTATTTATTATTTTTTTATGTTTAGATCAGTAGCCGTATCAGAGCCTGTGCAGCAAAATGTGGAATGACAACAAAGATTTTGCGTGTCACGCAAGTGATTGATGTCCGATCACCCTCGCTCTCTTTGTGGGCCGCTTGCGTAACCAAATAAGCCTGTAAATACCACAGCCAGCCACAATAAAAACAAACGCCATGGAAAAGTATCGAGAATGTAATTTATAAAAAAAAAGAAATTAAATAGCATTTCAACAAATTAAACTTTAAGGGAAACTTCTCTCATTTGTAACGCTAATGAAATAATATACTATATATTTATTATATTATATTCGTTATATACTTACTATTTTTAATTCAATTGTTAATATATTACAAATAAGTCACTTTTGTAGATTATAAAGAAATAAAAAGTATTATTAGAAGCCGTCTTGGCGCAGCGGCACGTGCGTGCAGCGCGGTGTGTTCGTGCGCTGCAAAATAGACTGGTTGTGAGTTCGATCCCCACTCGAAGAAGTGAAATATTTATTTACATTTATATTTCTATTTTCTTCGCTCTAGTGTCGAGACAAAGCGCGGCGTTGAGCTTTGCCACTCAACACGCATTGCCTCCAGAGCTCGGCAGAAAGAAGGGAATAGAGTCTCTTAACACTAGGTTTCCTCCTTCCAAAATGTACTTGAAAAAGTCCAAAAACTAGCATTTGTCGTTAGCCGAACGATTCTAAGCACAAGGTTGAATGCTCACCAGAAGTTCACATTCTTGGCTAATTCTATTAAGGAGTCTGCTTATATTCTAAGTGAAGGATTTGTAAACGTGTCAACGCCAATTTGCGGTGAACATGTTAATCTTTTTCGGGTTGATCGAGCCGCGCGTGACATGTCACGCTCAGATAACACGGCGATTACCCGCTCAGTCCCGCGAGCGTGAACCCGCCTGCAGTGATCGATCACTCGGCTCTTAACAGATTTACATACGAGATGCACTCCTTAAGTATGCGCATGAAAATTAAGGCGGTTGGCAAATGTTTCTTTTACAATGTTCCAAATGCTTGAAATATATGTGATATGATTATATTATTTTAAAATTCGTCTAAGATTATTTTAAAATTATTTTATCTAAATGCTGTTATCTGTCTTATAACATTATACATTATATATTAACTAATAAACTATTACCTACTTAAATTTAGATTTTTGATTATAGCAACCCTTTTACTTCTACGTGTATCTACCTAAACTTGTGTAATTACGAATTTGGGGAGTAACTTATTACACGAAATTACCGACGAATACGCATGTGTTTTGATAATCTAACTCTTGTAATTCAACGCGCAGGTGTTTCTAAAGTGTTCATTAATTACGTAAGAGTAGAAATTTATTTCAAGTAACTTAATTGATAAATACCAACAGACTTGTTACGGCGCGGTTTCATTAAAGAGAAACGCATGCTCATGCTCACCCTGTAACCAATTAAATTAATGGGTACAACACTAGCGGCGAACGGATGAGTTGCTTCATAAATTAACGTATGGAAAAACCAAATTTTTTTTTCAGCTTCACGCTGTACATTAGGTTGGGAACCTACTGTGAAGGCACTCCGTTCTCATTAAAACATTTCCGTTCTCAACTTTCCGCCGAATTTTGATAGGATTGCGAGTTGAGTGGCGAGTCTCTACTCCGCGCTACCTCGTTGCCAGAGCAAGGCAAATGAAAATATTAAATATTTTATTTAATTTCCAGTCGCATGCTGGTGGCCCTGCGCTACTTACTAATCTCGAAGAAGAAACCATGTGCCATTTCCTAAAGAACAAAACA
Source organism: Heliconius burneyi (assembly GCA_018247715.1). NCBI lineage: Eukaryota > Metazoa > Arthropoda > Insecta > Lepidoptera > Nymphalidae > Heliconius > Heliconius burneyi. The sequence goes on along the minus strand of DWGR01003840.1, from coordinate 7,103 downwards.
TACACTGCCTTTATAGTTTCTCTCTTAAATCACAATAATAAAATAATATTAATATTAATGAAGACGTATATAACAAAAACAGTCATTATAGCCAACAAATAAGTTATATCTTAACTAACGAGCAAAGAGAGCGATTAAAATTGGCGAATGCGGCCGGACAAGTGGCGGATTGCCGTCATCAATCACTGACAGTCCGCTCCAGAGCTTTAATGGCATCGCGCATCCTCTGTTACCATCGACAGTTCTTACAAAGTTTAGTGCACCTAGATCATGTTTAGTCTATATAGTAGATACAGCTTCACTACTTTATTTTCTTTACACTAATTACCTACTGAATTTCTTTTTGTCCTATAGAATTTCGCTGTTTTAACAGGTTTTATTCACCGTACCTGTAATATACTGAAATACAATTTATGTTCTTACCTTAATATTTTTTTTTCATGAAAGTACTCGTTAAATTATATGTTGATAGCCACCTATAACTTTCTTGCGTGGGCTTACAGACATGTTTTTTTTAGATTCACGCTTTATCTTGCACTCAGCGAAGTAGATAGAGGTACCTAGTGTTAAGGCACATTAAGGTAATTCTGTTTCCAACTTTCTGTTTAATTCTGAAGGCATTGCGTCTTGAGTGGCGGAACTCAATGCCGTGCTATGCCTCGTTGCCAAAGGTAAGAAATTACAATATTGTATATCTATTTCTTTTGCTCGGATGCGAATCGAATTCACGACCTTCACGACCGTACTCTCCGACATATTTATATAAATGTCACATGTCAATCCAGTACTTTCGCTTGTACGTTGTCTGTCTGTCACTCAGGAACGGAAGAATTTTACATAATTATATAGACTAGTGGCCGCCCGCAACTGGTGGCTACTCATTACCCTTATCAACTTACTTTCATATGCTACCACTGTGATTGAAACTTGCAAAGAAATAGCAGGCAACGGGGAAAATAGTTTCAAGATTACTTACTACGTATTAGATTGTAAAAACAATTTAAATACAATAATTTTCGACGCTGGGCTATTATAGTTCTTTTCAATTCTTTAAATTATATATATCAATGTAAAATGCCTATCACGTTGAACATCTTTAACTATGGCGGCATTTTATTATTTATTTTAATTTAGCTGGACTGTTATGGCTGTTGGAAAGATGATCCATATCTTCAACTATTATATGTAATTAGAAAATTCTCATCACGTTCATCAATTTTTGTTACAGACACTATTAATTATTTCTTATATCTTATCGAGACCACTACAGTTCTACGTCAGGCGTGGCTTTGAAATCAAATGTACCCTAGATCCAGGCCTAATACTAAAAAAACATTCATACCGTCTAGTGGTTCAGAACGACTGAAATGTAAATAAAATTGTAGCGTAAATATATTTGCTAAGAGTAATTTGCATTTTAAAGTAGTCCCTCCATGTCGCCAAAGTGGTCGCCAAGTTTTTATTCGACTCTTAAATAAGAGGGTTTTAAAATACACACGAAAGAAATTGCAATACAAAAATACAAAAGTTAAATAATATTTATTATCTATCAATACAAGCTATTGTTATATTAATTTTAATAATCATAACATATAACCCGGTGCTATAAATAGTAACAGCGCAAAAGCCCTTCGTGAACGAGTCCAACTCGCACATGGCCTATTTTTCTTTGTGGAATGTAATACATAACTTTTATGAGAAAACTCAGATTTGTTTTGAAAATTAGAAAACTTAACATGTTTAGCATGAATAAAAAAGTTAGTTTTCGTATTATGATTTACGAGGTAATAACATGAAAATTTTATCAAGTGGGCGAAAGAAGAACGTTAAATTTTGTTATGCTTTAACAAGAAATAATTTTTAGGAGGTAGTGATTTTTTGATAAAGAGAAAATTTATTAAAATTTTTGAGGCCGTCGTGGCGCAGCGGCATATGGGTGTGACTGTAACGCGAACGCGGTTGTGGGTTCGATCTTCACTCGAGGCAGAGAAATATTATGTTACGTTTATATTTCCATTTCTTCTCTCTGGGGGCAAGCGCAAACGAGGCAAAGTGCGGCGTTGAATTCTGCCACTCAACTCGCAGTGCCTCCAGAATTCAGCAGAAAGTGGGGAACGGAGTATCTTAATACTTGGTTCCCTCTGCGTACCCTGCTGTGTGCGGGATACAACGTGGCGATGATTTTTTTTGTATTGAAAGTATTATCCTCTCTCAAATAGGCTTATTTGAATCTGCTTTTATATACATGCGCATAACAAATACATACTAAAATAATTAAACAAAAGATGTTGAAAAAATTAAATAGGTGTTCTTAATTTGCTGTGAAACGCTAGAAAATACGAAGGAAATAATTTAGACGTATATGCATCGTGGGAAAATATTCAAATGATGCAAAGTACTGTACATAAAACTAATTATTGTTAATTGTTTTTTTTTAAAGTTTCAGAGTACGGAGAGAGAATCTAGTGATAAGACATTCCGTTCCCCACTTTCTGCCGATTTCTGGAGACATTGCTTGTTGAATGACGGAACTTGTCGCGTGTAGCCTATAAAATATTTAAATACAAAAGAAACAATCAACGGAATGTAGTTGTTCGTCTCCGGAACTGGTTCAGTGCCGCCTACCCAAGATCCCTTTTGTGTAGTGATAAAGTGAGGCAGAGCGGATACCGCAGATGTTGATCAAAGCATTAAGGCTGAGCACGACACTAATCGAATATTAAAGAAAGAGGCAGTGTCTAGTGACTTGTCTGCTAGAACATCATAATAGCACGTACCAAGTATGCCAAGCGCTTATACCTTTTATTCAATTATTAGGAAAACACAATAGAAGAGCGGAACTACCTATTCTTATCTTCTTGAATGAATGATATACTCATTCATTTTTAATATCCATCCCGGTTTCTTAGCTAACATTTGCTCTAATAGACGACTGTAACAATATTATTTCTAGCTCCTTTTCTTCTTATTCTAGTTTCGCAAGAAATTAAGAGATATAGTATTTTGATTGTTTAGTAAAGCAATAGGATTAAAATCATTTCGTGAATTATATTCATTTACATAGAGAACATTCATAAATTCTAAATTAAATTAAATATATATTTTTTATTATATATTTTATCATGAGGTTGTATTGTATAGCGAACCTTAATCGCTTTATATGCCGACACTGTGAATGATTTTTTAGTGTGTGAGCACGTAGAGCGTACTGTCATACGTGTCATGCCATTTTAACGGCTGTAGTAGACGAGACAAGCCATACTTCTATTGAAACTGAAATGTCAATCTTCTAGGAAAAATCCATCAGGGGATTTTTTATAAAACTAAAAGTTTGTGACAACGAATTTGCTGGTAAATGCTGTAAAAAACTATACACGTAAAATTAATACGAAAGAACTATGTAAATATATATAATATTTACATAAAAATATACCTAATACATATTATTGTTATATTTCAGTATTGAAATAAAGAACTTTTCAAATACAATAAACCGAACTTCTGTTTGAATATTTGATATTAAGCAAAATTAATAAAACAAATTTTGTATTTTTCCTAAAGTTGACCATTTTTTGCTTTCAACGAAATGTTTTAATAAAAAAGCCTTCCCTCTAATAAATATGGTCGGACATCGACAGCCCATTAATTATCCTTACCTTTATAAAATCATCCATATTTTTATATAAAAATAAGCAATTCAATTTTCTTGCTGACTTGTAAAATAATTTGGGTTCACAGATAAACTCTATAAGATATTATTCCTTTCCACTATACTACGGTTTATTTTTACAGTATATTTTATATCTATGAGGCACAATCCGATATTTGATATCTTTAAATGTTTCTATAAAATAAGAAATATCAGAAACAGTTTAATTTGTAATCGAAAATTCAATGAGGCCGTCGTGGCGCAGCGGCACAAGGATATGACTTTGTGCTCTACAAAATCGACTGGTTGTCGGTTCGATCCCCACTCGAAGAAGTGAAATATTTATTTACGTTTATATTTCCATTTTCTTCGCTCTGGTAATAGTTAATTCTTGACATATTCACATCTGTGCTCAACAACCATGTTAAAGTAATAAAGTTCCATAAGAAACAACGTTATATGACATAGACTTGACTCACATTTAACATGTCTCGTGATAGCTAGCATGTAGCGCTTAAAGAGTATGTAATTGGGAAATTTAATAATAGTATTAGACAAAGGCAAAACAATTGTTGGGAGTCTTGTAAGGGATAAGGGACTCGTTCTCTATCATCTGCCCGATCGAGTATCTTGTACGAAGAAATGTGAGGCTATTAGAACTGGTACGACGCTCGCCTCTTCGAGCACCCTCGGACGCTGTTCAATAAACTAGATAATCTCGCTGACCCGCTCTCATCAACAGACTTGTGGTCCCATTTCTCTAAGTTTATGAAGATATTTGAATTAATATAATGTTGTAAGATTAATATTAATGATCATAGCCGTCTGCTAGTAACTGGTGTAATTTATTTTATGTAGTAACATATAAATTATATTTGTAAAAATTTTTTTTTCAGCTTCACACTGTATCCCGCACACAGCAGGGTAGGCAGAGGAAAACTAGTTTTAAGACGCTCCGTTCCCCATTTTCTCCCGTATTTTGGAGGCATTGCTTGTTGAGTGACAGAACTCAATGCCGCGGTTTGCCTCGATGCCAGAGCGAAGAAAATGAAAATATACATTTAAATTAATATTTCATCTCCTCGAGTGGGAATCGAACCCACAACCAGCCGGTTTTGCAAGTCACACGGCCTCGATTTTGATTGCTCGATATCTGAATGATACATGAATATTTTAGTTCATTTGCAATAAATGGTTATGGCTATTAAATGTACTAATAGGATATAATAAATGTCACATATTAAATGTTTTATGGGACATGAATAGGAAAAAAGACTTTTTTTTAAATTTCATGACTAAATGTCGACATGTCACCTTATATAATTTATTATATACGCATAAATGATTATGACATAAAATATTGTCTGTAACATAAAAGAACTTTGAGGTATCTTGAACTTATAAGACGCCATTTTCATTAAGATCATATCTTCTACATCAGATGTTTCAGATCTTTTTCTATAATAAAAGGCTGGCTCAGACTATTAAAAGGTCTACTATTATAGAATAGATTTTATTTTAATTACAAAAACAAAGATTCACTTTTGTAAATGTACACATACTGTTTAAATCTCATGTTTTTAAATTTCACTGATTGTATGCGATTGTATTCCTATGTTATATTTTCTGTACTTTTAATATTTAATACCTAATTTTTTACTTCATGTATTTACCTGTCGCATTTATCCAAATATTAAGAGAGAATCTAGGGATAAAACTATGCGAGCTTCAGTCGACAAAATTATTAGGTAGGTATATTTAAAATAATTTTAATATAATTATTCTCCGGAAACCTAAACTTAAATGGAAATCTAATCTGCAACCATCGAGGATACAGTCAACTATGTCTCAGCACTACCTACCTATATTATATCACCTAAAGAGTGTCTACAATCTATCATCTAAGGAGATTCAGAAGAAAAATTACAAAATGTTGAAATTTATATTAAAAGCCTATAGCAGATAGCTGTTTGTCAACAAAATAAAACTATTTCGTTAAAGTAAGATTTTCCACGATGCTCGAACACCAACAGGAATATGACAAATGGCGGATAAGTCGGGAATACACATAAAATCAATTTAGCAAAGCCTCTAAAACGCTTTGACCCCTATAGGGACAGGCACATAAGAGTAACATTTTAGTTTAAGTTAAATTTCAAGATTAGAGTTTTAGAAAAAGAATTAGAAGTAAATATTTCTTATACTGTTATTATTATATTATGTGGTAGTCGTACAAGTGAACCTTTTTTACAAATTATTCTATAAATTTTAAATACTTCTATAAATAGTCTAAGCTTCTACTAAGTTTTGTCATGCAAACGGTTACTTTGAACTTCAAAATGCTTTAACTAAGCTGGAAGACCGTAACTCACTTCTCTTAAAATCTTTTATTCAGTGCTAGCTTATAAAAATACTTTTAACGTCAAAATTGTCACGAGTTGAAGATAAAACTTTCTTGTGAAAAAAATATTTTCTTTGAATTTATGTATACTGCAATTAGATTACAACTTCAATATTTCCTGAGAGTCACTTTTAAAAATTCTGCGATGACACTAGGAACAATCATCGATGAATTTCCAATTAATAATAAGTTTTAAGAAACCAGGATATCCATTAACCATGTTTCATTTATAAGTTTTTTGAGACCTTGATTTTATTTTATCTAGATTGCTACATGCAAAAAAATCTTCATTTCTGCAATAGATTTAAATAAATTCAAATTCAAAATATTCTTTATTCAAATATACTATAAGCACTTTTGAATCGTCGAATGAACATATAAACAAAAAGCTACCACCGATTCCGAAGGCAGTTCTGCTGAGAAGAACTGGCAAGAAACTCGACATCTTATCAAAATCAATGGTATAATATCATTATTACATTAGCTGGCAGTTTTTTTTTTTGAACATGAGGTTAATGCTGTTATCCCTATTGGCTTTTACAGCGACACCGGTTGGGTAGGGAAGAGGGTACTGAGTCCCTGAAGAAATGCAAGCACTAAGTGGCTGCCTGTGAGGAAGTCGACGACTGGGCGCCCCCTCGAACCTCGGCTTACGACCATCGAGCGGAATGGGAGCTGACAACTATCCTGTAAGACATTAAATAACACGTACTTTAACGCTTGTTTATAGTCACTATAGCTGTTCTGGTTTATTCCGTATTCTTAATATACGAGTTACACACTCAATTTTTTATTATTGTATCACTGGTCACATAAAAATGATATTCCTATATACGTTTATACGTACAGTAAAGGCTTCGAGCGATTGATATGTAAATAACACTTAGTGGAAATTGCTCACCTAACACTTGTTTGTAAACAACACATTTCTTTAAGTAACTGTTCTAGATTGAACGTATATACATATTACATATGTATGAGCTCTAGACGAATCGATCGACTCGACTGGATATAAATAGTTCAAGATATAGAGCCTCTATATTCGCAAGCTGG
>DWGR01003839.1:0-11734 GCA_018247715.1 Heliconius burneyi | reverse complement strand
AGGTAGTGAATTATTACATATTCTTATATTATACGACCTGAGTAATATATATAATAAGCGCGTCTATCTCCACCTTAAAGGCCGGCAACGCACCTGTAGCTCCTCTGGTGTTACATGGGAACGTGGGCGGCGGTGATTACTTATCAGGTGACCCGTACGCTCGTTTTCCTTGTCTTTTTCTATATAAAAAAGTAATTTATTCGCTCTGATAATAAGGCAACACGTGGCGTTCAGTTCCGCCACTTACGAACAATGCTCATTAATTACAATTTCCTTTAAATTATTTTATATAAATATTTCTTCATTATACTATAATTTTAATTGAAATCGTGTTCACTCTAGTCCCAAAGGCAAATCTCGTAACTGAAATAAAATATTTTTAAACAATGCTCCTTTATAAAACGCTACAACAATTTTCATTATAAATTTTCATAAAGCCTTGGTCTTTGTTTTTCTCGGACACACTTGAATGTATCACGTTAGAACAATTACACAGCGACCCCCGAGGCTGGTACAAAGCATTTACTTATCTCGCAAAAGATATCATTCCACGATATACTATCTCCGTAGACCGCTTGCTGTGTGTGACATAATTATTTACTTACTAGGTTTAAATATAAAAAATCATATGAAACTGATGCCTGCTATGCATACAATTATTGTACTTATATAATAAAAGGTAAAAAAGTAGTATTTTTTTTCAATTACAAAACATTGTAAAAGCCAATCGTGGCGCAGGGGCACAGTGTGACTGTAAAATAAAGTGGTTGTGGGTTCGATCCCCATTCGAGGAGATGAAATATTTATTTAAATTTATATTTCCATTTCTTCGCTCTGGTGTTGTGGCAAAGCGTGGCGTTGACTTCTGCCACTCTACACGCAATGCCTACTTTCAGCAGAAACCTCTGCCCCCTGCTGTTTGCGGGATACAGCGTGAAGATGATTATTTTTCAATCATTTTACTTTTATAGGACGCGTTTACGTGCTCTCATCTTTTTATAACATTCTCATGTAAGTAAATTAGTGAATGGTTTTAAAACGAAAACGGTAATCAAATAGAAACACTATTTTAAAGCCTAAATCTACCATTATCGTACAGTTATCACAATTCATACAAACCTTCTAAATAAAATTCAATTATTTCTTTATAAAATGCCTGTTTTCCATGAACCTACCGTTGTTTACTTGAATATAACTTTACCTTTCACCATTTTATACAATAGATAGAAAACGGCCTTTTTGTATTCATGGATTTTATACGTAAGTCCCTACAGGACGCGCTACCAATCAATTCTGTTTCATATAAAATCAGGGTTATTCTATTACGTTGTTGGCTTTTTCTTCTATTGTTACTTGAGATCTTTTTATTTGAACCGTCTTCTTGTATTAATTATTATCTGAAACATACCGTACATCAATTATTAGTATGGTTTTCTGATCGGTCTCGATTTACTTAGCTTCACGCTGTATCCTGCAGCAGCACATAGCAGAATAAGGTAGGGAAAAACTGGAAACTGAGTGTATACTCCGTCCGTGAATACTCCGTTCCCAATAAGACACTTCCGTCCCCCATTTTGCGTCGAACTCTTGAGACATTGCATGTTGAGTGACGGACTCAACCCCTCGCTGTGCCTTCACAGCAGAGCGAAGAAATTAAAATATTAAATATTTCATTTCCTCGAATGGGAATCGAACTTACAATCTGTCTTTCCAGGCGCACGCTTGTCCCACGCCATGACTCAAATATGTCTTAATGTACATCCTTTTGTTTCTTGGGTCTTGGATTGCCAATATATATTTTGTGCAAGTAAATTTAAGGGGATACCATACCCATATCCCACAGGTACTAGATACCAGATGGATTAATAAGTACAAACAAAAAGAATTTGAACATAATGCAAAAAAGAGACTAAAATTGAAATTAAGTTTTCCACATTAAGGTGCGAATATCCTCATACGTAATAAACGAGAGTATTCACATCATAAACGACACATTTCAACATTCACCTTGAAATATGCTACAAATTGTTCTCTTAAAGATTTTCACGATTTTGTTCGTACATTTTGTTTTGAGGTCACATGTTTGTTTGTATATTTACGAAAGTTAGAGTGCCGCATAGACGCCTTTAAACCAAATCAAGTAATGCCAGAGAATAATCTCTTTAATTTACATTAATCTATTAAAAAAATTAAAAGTCAAGTTTTAAATAACTATTGGAATATGCTGAAAAACAAAAAATATCTATTTGTTATTATTCTTTGCTTAAAATTAGTTAAAATATAAATAATAAATATATCTACCAACTTAATCGTACATAAATGTATATACCATACATTTAATCGTACATATAATCGTTACCGATTATACGAGTATACTCTACAACTATATGGAAATTATTTCTTTATAATTTCTTAGCAAGCAGTAGCTACATAAAAATATATTACTGAAACAACAATTTATATTGTTTTATTGAACATCTAATAATTAAATATCTTCCTACATTTTCCTTATATTTTTTCCTAAAATAAAAAAAATAACCGTCGATACTCGCAAGCAAATATTTTTCATCAAGCTCACTTTTCCAGCATGAATATAACAAGAAAATAACGAAATGGGCTTTTTCCAGTTCTTACAAACGAAAACCGAACGTTCATTTTTTCAAACATGTATCGAAATTGCTTCAATCAATATAAGATACACAGAGATTCTATTTCGCCTGTCATGCATGGAGTTATGTAGGTAACTGTCGACAGATTTAGCTGTTGGCTATATATCAGACTTTTTTTCAGTTAACCTAGTGTTAAGACCACGAGACCATATTCCCTTTTCGAGGCATTGAGTGGCGGATCTCAACGCCGCGTTTTGCCGTTTTACCATAGCGACAACTTGAAAATATTAATAAATAATAATTTATTTCCCCGACAGGCATACGAACCCACACTTGACTTTGAAGCCACAACTGACATGATTGTCAATCGAACCCACAACCTGTGCCCCTGCGGCACAACTAGGCTCAGATGTTAAAATAATTATTATCTAAGTCAGTTATTTAACTATTAAACCTATTCACGCAGTGTTAAGTCACAATCAAGTAGTTCAAGCGCAAGCAGCCACGGGCAGGTAATGTTATACGATACTAGAACCATGAGGGTGTAGCTTAGATGTCATTTTTGCAACTAACCCAATTGACTTTCAGATTTAATTAATAATTATAATGGTTTTCTCCGCCTACTCTGTGCGCGATCCAGCGTAAAGCTAAAAGAGAATAACAATTATTACAATTAACCCTTTAATAGTCACGTTTAAATACAGATTAATAAATATTTAAGACAAAATTAATTCCAAAAATATCCCTAATTAGACATCATAAAGAAAGTAAGGCGTTTAAACTTCGCGGGAGAGTAAAATTTATTGTCTCATTAATTATTGTAATAAAATAATTATAACAGAGACCAGCCCCCAGCAGCTGCGCCATTCTTTTGAAGTTTGGTTGTAAGACTGCCGCATGTTTAATTAATTTTATAAACTACCCGAACGTTTGAGTCGTCAGTGTGTTTTACGACGGTTTTGAATTTAAGCAGTTTGTGATATAGAAATACGTGATAAATGTCAACATTTGCCTAAATCTAAATTTATTTACACATTTTACATTTACATAATAATTTACACAATATTTCAAGATTTTAAAACGGCCAGTCTTGGCGCAGTGGCACAATAGTGTGATTGTAAGCGCGACAGGTTGCGAATCCGATTCCTACTGGACGAAATGTAACACTTAGCATTTTCATATCTTGTCAGTATCAATACCTACACTGCTGCGTGCGGGTTAGAGCGTGAAGCTGAGCGTCACTCTGGTGTTGAGGTAAAAGCGAGGCGTTGAATTTTGCCACTCAACACGCAATGCTTCCATAATTCCACGGAAATTGAGCAGTGGAGTGTTATAACACTAGGCTAAAGACCTAAAAGTTGTAGTAAATACTTAGATAAATACGAAAATCGGAAATTATTTCTTTTCCCAAAACCACTTAATATCTCAAATACCCTACATCCAATTTTCCCATCTTCATTACAAAACATAAAAGCGATTTCACTTCCCGATGCCCAAATATTCAGCTTAAAGAATGTTGCGTGACCTCTAAGCAATCTGTTAAAAAGGGATTCGAGGAATTGGCCACTTAGGCACATGGTGGCAGTTATTCTAATACTCTTGTAGAAAAGACCATTTAGATGAAGATTGGGCAGTCAATAGTGAAAATAAAAAAAAATCTCTTCATTTGTATTTATTTGCATCATGTAATATAATTTCACTGCTAATATAGACTTTATAAATATTGTAGATTGATTGTTAGAGATCAGTCATGGTGTAGGGCAAGCGTGTGACTGTAAACGCAACACTCGCAACAGATTATATGTTCGTTGCTAGACAGTGGCTAACGGAGTGTCTTAGCACTAGGTTCCCTTTGCCTACCCTGCTACAGGCGGCATATGGCGTGAAGGTGAAAAGAAAGTTGTATGTGAAATAGAGTCTCTCCAATCCGTATATAACATCATTCTCCATAACGCAATGGCGTATAATCATATCACTCTAAATTACGTCTCAACACATTGCGTGGGAGGTGACGGAAACGGAAATGACGCACTTCTCTGGTGTAGATTTATGTAGCAACAGGAACAACCATCGCGTACAATGGTGTTTTGAGAAAAAAAATCTATTTCAAAGTACAAGACAAGTCGAAAACAAAAATTTCTTGTAAGTAATATTCTTAGTTCTCTTTAAACTATTTAGTGTAATGCATAGAATAAAAGGAAGTAATCTTATACATTGAAATTCAAAATATTTTAAACCTTTCAAGTGCACTTTCTAGAAGTTAAACTGAATAATGGCACTGTTTGATTTAAACAGAATTGGAATTTCCGCCAGAACATTTATCAGGCGGTGAAACTCTTTTCAATGTATTTGCTATAATAACGTACCTACTAAAACATTTATTGCGTATATTTTTCTTCCTCTACTTATTTATATCAAGCCAAAGTTCCCGTTAGAAAAGCTTAAATATTTTTTTGTATATTTTTCTATGAAAATAAAAATACCTGAACGTGTTTACTGTTTTAATACGTTTTAATCTTACAAATTCAAATTTACAGTGTTTTAGATTTTTACATTCAATAACAACAAAAAGAACCAGCAAATACAGCGTGGTCCACTTAATCTTCATTCACTTAAAACATTTTGCATCAAGATAAAAAATCAATACCTGACTGACCTGTAAAAGGAACATACATATTTCTTCTAATAAAATTTGAATCTACATTCACAGCATTCTCATAATTGAATTCCAAATGCTGGCGCAATTAAAGAACGAAGAAACTGTAAGACACTTTATATGGGATGGTAAAAAACATTAAACGCATAATAAATTATATTTATTTATATGAATACTGATAGTTTAATAAATAACATCACAGAAAATATACAGTATCTCAGCATCAGTATAAAAGAAATATAAAATGTCTAGTATTCGCGAAACACGAGAAAATATGAACATGAATGATATAACTTTGCGAGGCTTCCTTTAAAAATTTATAATTAAAATATTTTAATATCAAAGGACATTTTACATGGAAATTGTTTTTTTTTTTTCAAGTACTTATTGTTTTTTGTACATTTATATATATTGTAATAATAGGCGAGCGTAATTTATATTCATTCAAGGGTTCTGTATTATAATTTAATCAGCTCTTTAGATAACAAAACATATATTTGTTTTTTTTATTATTTGTGCCGCTTGAGCCGTCGTGGCATAAGGGTGTGACTGTAACGCGAAGGTTCTGGTTTCGATCCCCACTGGAGGAAGTGAAATATTTATTTACGTTTATATTTCCGTTTCTTCGCTCTGGTGTCGAAGCAAAGCGCGGCGTTGAGTTGAGTAGAGAACGGAGTGTCTTAACACTAGGTTCCCTCTGCCTATCCTGCTGCGTGTGGGATACAGCGTGAAGCTGCTTTTTTTTAATCAGTTCAGCGGCCTCAAAAAACCTGATATATTTATTGTTATTTTTAATTTCACGTTGTATCACGCATTTAGCAGAACGAACATAAAAACATTTTTTTTAATTTCTGTAAAAAAACGGGAAATTTGTTTGTGCTCTTCGTGTTTCTATTTTTGCATCGTCTATTAGCCCCTCTTAGTAAAATAAAACATTTATATTAGATTTATAGATTATAAATTTATCCCTTAGAAGAAATAAACTAAGAATTATATTATGTAGAATAGTTAGATATAATATATAAAACTTGCTTTAGACGCAGAACCCTGAACAATAAATTATCGTTTTTCATTAATTTGGTAAACAGGAGAATATATTTCTTTTGAATTATCCGTTATTAATATAAAGCGAATACATATTGTTCCTTTTCCTTATTTTCCGTAGAGACAGTAATGTTCTTTCCTGAAACAAAAATAAATTTGTTAGTGGCTTCTGAGCTTCACCCACATTATAATACGATATTCGACGAATATTATAAAATTATTATCAATATAAGACTGAGGTTAAAATAAACAAATCAGGGTATTTTATAAAAGTTTTTTCAAATATCTGCAGAGTCCGTATCTTTTATCCCTATAAAGTTAGAATTGTAATTTAGTTATTTTTTTTAGCATTTCGTTGTATCCCACTCACAGCTGGCTAAGCAGAGGGAGCTTAGTGCTAAGACACTACGTTCACCATTTTCCGTCGAATTCTGGAGGTATTGCGTGTCGAGTTGAACGCAACGCCGCGCATTGCCTCGATGCCCTGGTATCTAATAAATGAAAATATCAAATAATTCACTTCCAAGAATGGAAATCTAACCCACAACCTTTCGCGTTTACAGACACACTTGTGCCCCTGCGCCACGACTGTCATCTGTCTGTATTTATCTCTTTCTCAGCTTCACACTTCTATAAGTAAGTATAGAAGTAATATTAAGAGAAGAAGAAGAATACCTGGTACAAGTGAGATACGGTAATTAGTATCTCACCTGTACCACGTTGAGAGAACCAAGTGTCCCGAATTCTCGTCATTACATATTAAGTAGCACCGCCACTTTTTTCACCACTTACCAAACGAGAAAATAAAAATAATGCATATCACCCTGTTGTAATCAAACCCACAACTATTTACCCCCAGTGGGAATCAAACCCACAACCATTTACCACCGGACATCCCCAGTATGCATAAAATACCATTTTAATAAATCTTACTCCTGATCCGGGTCTTGTTTGCTCTGCAACATGAGTGATAAAGCTGCTTTAGACGTCCGTTTCAGTGTCGCGAAAACGTCTTTATTCAACATATAATCTGTAAAATGTGATTTATATTTTTAAATACATATTAAGTTAAACTTTAATAAATTTTTTTTTAAAGTACTAGATTATTCTTTAAAATTCTGCACATGTGTTTTAGATTAAACACAAATATATTTAGGACGTCTCAAAACAGTTACAGATACAATATTTACTATAAAATATATTTATATTCACAATAACATACTTTTAAAAACGTTAGCCGTACGTTTTCTATACACCTGTGGCAAGCCCGGAAGATGGCCGACATAAAATCGTAAAGGCGCTCGGTAGAAATCTGAAATGTTATTATATATAATTATTATTAACAGTAATTTACATTTTTCTGATTATGTGTATATTATGAAGACAATATTTTTTATATTCCCAATCAAAGACCTAATTAATGATCAAAGATAAATAGAAGGGGTGGCGTGCAAGACTCTTCTCTTTATGATAACACAAATGGAGAAATTTCCATTCACTAAAAAATAAAAATAAAGGGAAAAACGCGAGGCGACAAAAACAAATTGTCATTAGTTTTCCGTTATCATAAATTAGACAATGATTTTTTATAGAGCTTCAAATTGTGTTCCGCGTATAGCAGTGTAGGGAGAGGGAACCTAGCATAAGACTCGTTGCCAACCTTTCAAGACATCCCTCGTTACCAGAACGTGAAAATGAAAATATTAACTAACTCATTTCACCAAGTAGAGATCGAACCCGCAAATGATTGCATTTAGAGTTATTCGTTTGTGTCAATTGCAGAGAGAAAGATGAATTCCTATAGTAAATCTCAATTAAGTAGAACACCAGTATAAGCTTTTGATAATAAATATTATTCAACTCTTGATAAAGCAATATGATATAAATCATACTGACATAGCATTCGACGCTCGATTTCTGGGTCAAGCTCCAGAGGATCATCAGCGCGCCCTCGTAAATGATCTGCAACAGAAGAAAAGTAATTTATATTTAAAATATCGTGTTTCTTTTCTGATAATTTCGTGATTTTGTTTGATATTTATATTTTATTGCAATAGTATTATATTTTGTATTATAAAGAAGAAATATAAAATATCAAAACCGGCCAAGTGCGAGTCGGAAACTTGTATGAAGGGATCTATACCATTATCTATAAAAATGCCAAAAAACCCGTTTTTTGTATTGAAGACTGTTGTTTTTAGCATTTATTATTATAGCAGCAACAGAAATACATGATCTGTAAAAATTTCAACAGTCTATCACGCTTCATGAGATACGGCCTGGTATGGTTCATGAGATACAAACAGACAAACAGTCGGACGGACAGAAAACGGAGTTTTAGTAATAGGTCACGTTGTACACTTTGGGTACGAAACCCTAAAAATAACATCGTATTGTATTAATCATAAACAGATACGCTTGGATCACTGCGGACATAAAAGATTTTCATGTCTATAGATCAATTGTCCATTAATGTGGAAAATTTTCAACATTTTATAATTTAAAATGAGAAAGAAAAAGAATAACACAGTACAACTTAAAATCACATATTCATTGTCTGAAAATGCTATAAATATGTAAAATTGTTGAATAACAAATATGAAAATATATTCCTTAAAATATACAAAAAAAATAGTATACCTTTATATAAATTGAAGCCGTCGTTGTCTAAGTTCGCACACACAGTAATTAAGAGAAGCGACATAATTAATACAAATGAATCCCGCATATTAGAGTTTATGAAGAATAATGAGCTACCAACCCGGTATCGAAGACGCCACTGAGGGGTAAGCTCGGATTTCACTTTTTATATTAGAGAGATAAAGGTTAGAAAAGGTAGGATGGTCTAGTGCTTAGAATGATAATACGTTGGCGGTTCTATTTTAGTTAAATATTTTTTTAATAATCGTTTTGTTTGTAATGTGTGTGAAATGTTTTTTTTTGATCGTAGAAATTAAAATTTATAGTTCAGGTCTAATAACAGAGTAAAAAGGTAATTAAGGCTTATTAGAAAAATATATATATAATAGTGTTTCGAGTTTTCTGTTTTTTATCAGGATTTTAAGTGTAGAGAGGTGGAAGAACGTTATTTTTACATGATAACGACAACGTCGATTCAAATACGGCATTGTCGTTAAACTACTAAAACGCACATAATTATTTCATATAAAAAATATACATATATGATACTATTAATTATAATTTGAGGCTAATGTCTGACTATAAATAAGAAGGGTATAGGTTCGCCCCACTCGGGGCAGTGGATCTTTTCTTTTCTTTCGCCACCTTCGCCTTCTGCTACTCAAAAATCATTAAGATCTCCTACCCCACTGCTTTTTAATTGTACTTTGGTTTTACAGCTGTGATTGTGGTCTATATACAAATATTGAAGTCACCACTATGTGGTCAGAAATATAAAAATAAATTACTTATATTCAGTTTTTTTTAAATGAAGCTACAAATAATAAAATAAAATATAAGTATACAATATAATAATATCACCGAATGATACTAAATACCTACACAACTGCAGCTGGCAGCTCAGCGGGGTTCGAGAGCGGCATTTTCATACGCCTGCTCCTCTCCCTTCCAGGGTACTTATTGTTAAGTAAATATCTACTTGTCAGCTGATTGGCCGCGAGTGGGCTGAAGGTCTTGCCAGGCTTACTTCGACTGTAGAGTTTTAATAACAATACATTATTTTTGTTTTGTTTGTGATATGAATTATGATTTTGATATATTTGCATTTAAATAGGTACGTTTGGTTTTGAAACGTTATGATAAGTGCTGCTATTGTAGTAATTCTTATATATTCGTATATAATATTATACTATTTATACATTTGTGTTATGTAGTTTTTTTATATAGGAAATAAATATTTAGTTTTTAATATAGATTAAAAACTAAATATTTATTTATCTATTCGTCAGAATACTTCATATATATATATATATATATATATATATATATATATATATATATATATATATATATATATACATATAAATTATTGTCTTTGAAATATTAATTATTAATTCAAGTGGAACAGGGAAATAAATGAGCCGAAAAAATTAATATAAATTAAGGAATTATAATTTAGTTTTTATATATTACTAATACTCAAAGACCCACAAGTATATAAACAATCGTGAAAAAATATAACTATAAAATACAGCTATACTAATTTTTACAAATATTTTAAAAAGTTTTAAAACTGTCGGTTTGAAACTAAAATGCAACACGCCACACAAATGGCTGGGTTTTAACTCTCCAAGTGGAGGCTTTTAGTAAATGAGTGTGAAACTTAGGCAACCCTCGCAGTAGAAGCTCGTGGGTATTTCAAAATAAATGGTGAAACTTTAATTTACAGTTGCGTTCACACTTGTTTGTGTGAACCTCATGTTTTTTACTTTGGTTTTGCAAATTTACAATTGGCTAGTATTAATTTTTAAATTAGAATTCTATTTATTTCTTTTTCAGTTCACGCTGTATTCCGCATGTTTCAGGGTAGGCAGCTAAGTGCTAAGACACTCCACCAAATTCTGAAGGTATTGCGTGTTAATTGGCGGTACTTAAATTTTGACAGTGTTTTGACAATATAAAACAAATCCATACTCTTCGTATCAATATATGTATTTTTATTTTATTTACTCGCAGCTTCGTTCCCGTGGAAATCACTGAGTTACTTCGAAATTATAAGTTTAAATTTGACGCAATATACGTAATTCGATCGACAATATATTAATATAACGTATTCTTCATATATCCAGTTATTTTAACGGACGACATTAGTGTACAATAGACATTAGTGTACTAATAATCTACAAAGGTTTTTATACTTTTAAAGTGTTATTCCACAATTAGGAAAGTAAAAATATATACATATTCTAAAAAATAATAATCTACAAAATCGACATTCTTCCTGGAGGTAGAGCTTAGCTTCGTCTTGTTTATAAGTGACCTGGTTTTGAAACATCTTCCGCTTTGGCTTAAACAGTGAGCAGCACTCCTTGTTAGTAAGAATAAACAACTATAATATTAAAAGTTTCATTAAGTTGGGCCACTTTAAAATGGAACATAAGTTTTTAATAAAAACATTTACTGCAAAGTTTCTCATATATTTGCAACTGAAGAGCGTACTCAACCCTCAAACAGAATAGAATACGTTTATTTATTTTATGCTTTATTTATTAATATAAGTAGCACACATATAAGACTAAGTGAAAAGAAATCATAATTTTTTCTATTTTTAAATTATTTCCCTTTGCCTGTTTAGGGATTAGGTTTAATAAAATTTGGATGGTGATAAAATATTCCCATTACCTGATTAAGGGTTAGGCTAAAGTGATGACTAGATTTTTTTTTTCAATTAAACCTAAATGTAAAGATCAGATAAATATCAGGTAAACGCTGGCAGTTTTGCTCA
>DWGR01003838.1:0-11735 GCA_018247715.1 Heliconius burneyi | reverse complement strand
CTATCCATTACTACGTTGACGTTTCGCAAACTGTCTAAAACTCTATATGTTACCAATTTATCGCACTCTGATTATATTAGTTTTGGGGTGAAGGTTTCGTGTTTGGCTATCCTGCCCGCGTTTGTTGAGGATTACACAGACGATCAAATAACAACAATGTGAATGAGGACTAAATTAAATTATAGTGTAAATAGATTTGTTGTATTGAATCACATCATAAACAATTGAAGCCAGTCGTGGTGCACGGGCGCAAGGTGTGGCTGAAAACCGACTGGCTGTGGGTTTGATTCCGAGGAGATGAAATATTTATTTAAATTAATGTTTTCATTTTTTCGTTCTGGCATCGAGGCATAGCGCGGCGTTGAGTTGTGCCACTCAATACGCAATGCCTCCAGAATACAGAAAGTTGGCAACGGAGTGTCTTTACACTAGCTTCCCTCTGCATACCCTGCTGTGTGATACAGCATGAAGCAGACATCATAGATAATCTTGCTATTTATATTATTATTTAATTAAATATCTGCAATACAGTAATGTGTTAATATGAATCATTTTGAAGAAACTGGTGTTTTGCGAAAACTTCAAGGCAATCTCAATAACATTGCGAATTACAAAATTTTTTCACGTCCTAAAAAGGAACAAAACAAATCTTACCGTAAATATTGACGAGGATTACTCGGAGCCCAAAGTAAAACATGGGGTCGATTTATGCAAAACTAACAAGTTTCTAGGTGCTTTGGCACTCGTATAGTTTCCTTAGTTCGAACCTCTATTCGGTCACGTTCCGGGAAGTTTGTAAACATTTTAGCTTTCGAACCAATCGTATTCAAACGATTTTATTCTGTCCATACTACCAGCGCTCTCGTGATCTTAAATATCAGTAGCACAGTTAACTAAGCAAAGCTTAAGTAGATTTTATGAAACATTTTGTTGTTCTATTATTTTGTTGTTTTATTATTCTAATGTTGTTTATAGCGCCTGCTCGATTCCCAATGAAGAGTAAGACAGTACAAGTGACTGCTGGTGAAGCAGCGCATTTGCAATGTGCTGCATCAGGTGATGCACCTCTGGAAGTAAGCTGGCGCAGCCCTCATCATCACACGATTGCTCATCATTTGGATCAGAGGTATCTAATTTTTTGTATTTCTCCCATAGATAGAATCCATAATTAAAGAAAAATTACATTCATGAAATGCGACTTTATAAATGAACAGAAAAAATATGTCGATTTTAAAAATATTTATATTTTACCAAATCCTTAGATATACAATACGAGAACAAGTATTGGATGACGGACTGGTGTCTGAACTGAGTATACTTCAGACTTATCGACAAGACACTGGAGCCCTAACATGTCGAGCATCAAACGCGTATGGCCAAGACGAAATGTTAATACACTTAGTTGTCCAAGAGGTAAGAATCGACCTCATATTTTACCAACTTAGTTTCTGACATTTATTAGAATTAAAAAATTATATTAACTTTATGACACTATTTAGGTTCCAGAAATGCCAAAAAATATAAGAATCATAGATCAACAATCACGATCTATCCAAATATCCTGGACTCAACCGTATGCTGGGAATAGTCCTATAATCAACTACATAGTACAATACAAGGAAGCACCAGGTAATGTAGTTAATTTTGTACAAAAATAAGTATTATTTTTTTCATATCAGCTTCACGCTGTATCACATAAGAGTAGGCAAAGGGAACATAGTGCTAAGACACTCCGTTTCACACTTTCTGCCGATTGTTTTGTGGCATTGCATATTGATTGGTGGAACCTAGCGCCGGGTATTTGGTCTGGTGTCAGAGCCAAGAAATGAAAATATTAATAATTCGCTCGAGTAGAGATTGAATCCACAACTGTTGCGTTACAGTCACCCCCTTGTGCTGTGCTACAACAGACTCGTAAGTATACAGTAAAATATAATTTATCTTTAATAACGTTTCAGAGCCATGGCCTACAACACCGCAAAAAGTAATAGTACCTGGAAGCGTAACATCCGCTAGTGTTCAAAATCTCCAACCAGCCACATCATATCACTTACGAATAATTGCCGAAAACCGTCTCGGTCAAAGCGAGCCCAGTCAGCTAGTGCAAGTTACTTCTACCGAAGAAGGTAATTCACTTGCCTGGAGTATACCATTTTGATTGTAACTCCAAACAGAAGTTACGGACAGGTTGAGTTTAGCTGCAATAAGTTTGGTAAACCGAATACTCTGTGTGGATTGTTTGAATTCGAAATGATCAAGAGGAAATTAAATTATATACCGCAGTTAAATACTTGCTATTTTTGCCATTTTGTTAAGCCTCTCTGCATGTTGAGATGTGAAACTTAACGCCGCACTTTATTGTTACCAGAGCATGAGAGTAAAAATATTAATTAATTCATTCTCCTTATTAGGCACTAACGACACACGTCGGGCTCCCGGCCGTTACTTTAATATTTCCCTAATATTTTTCACATTATTAAATAAGTTTTATGTAAATTGTAGTACCGAGTGGCCCACCTCTAGACGTGCGGGTCGAAGCGAAAAGTTCAACAGAGTTAACGGTCACTTGGGATCCACCGCAGCGAGATCTTTGGAATGGGAACATTTTAGGATACTATGTGGGGTTTCAAGAAGTAAGTAAAATACTTTATTTAGACATTAAGTATCTAAATAAAGTTATTATTATTTATTAGTAATAGTTACAATAATATAGTTTGTTGAGGTAAATACTGTCCTCTTATATACTCGTAGGTTACAGTGCCGATCCTACTGGGATTGGTAAAAGTGTTATTGTATTACACGAGTTTTTAACACATTGTTTTAGCGCCAATTGTGTCTGTCACACAGTAAGGTAGACAGAGGAACCTAGAGCTGAGACACTTCGTTCGCCATTTTCCGCCGAATTTTGCAAACATTGCGTGTTGTGTGGCGGATATCAAGGCCTCCCGTTGCTTTGACACCAAAGCTAAGAAAACGGAAATATTAAATATTTCATTTCCTCGAATAGAATTCGAACCCATAACCTTTCGCGTTTACAGTCACACTTTGTGCCCCTGCGACACGACTGGCCTCAAAATGATTAACTTGATTAGTTTAGTAAGAGTAAATAATGTATCTATTCCAATTTTTTCCAGTTAAATAGTAATAGCACAATTTTGAGTGCAAGTGGTCCTGGTGGGGCTTCTTATACTGTCAGAACAGTGGAGGGTACGGGGGTGGCGCGTGCTCGTACCACTTTGTCTGGTCTGCAAAAGCATGCAGCTTATGCAGTAGTCGTACAAGCGTATAATAGCCGAGGAGCTGGACCTGCCTCGCCACCTACTACTGCCACTACTATGGAAGATGGTAAGATATATTACTGGAGCTTCCCATTTCTCATGTGATCCATTTCTGACTATAAATAATAAATAAAAGAAATTTTTATTAAGAATATACGCGACAAATGTACGAATAACACAACAGAATTTAACCGATTTGGATTTTTTTATTCTTCTCGAATTACTCCACAGGATTAATTCGACGAGAGTTTGATTAGGTTCTGATTATTCCGGTTGAAGTTATTTTTTTATTAAAAATGATATCAAATAACGTTACATACAGTTTGAGATCCTGGCCAAATTTTAATAATTATGCTTATTCTGAAGAGGCCGTCGTAGCGCAGCAGCACAAGGGTGTGACTGTAACGCAACGGTTGTGAGTTCCCCACTCGAGGAAGTGAAATATTTATTTACGTTTATATTTTAAATTCTTCGCTCTGGTGTCGAGGCAAAGCGCGGCATTGAGTTCTACCACTCAACACGCAATGCCTCCAGAATTCGGCAGAAATTGGGGAGCAGAGTGTCTTAACACTAGATTCCCTCTGCCTACCTTGCTGTGTGCAGGATACAGCGTGAAGCTGACTTAATTTAATTGGATTTATTTTTTATTCTGAAGTGATTTAATGAAATGATTCGCTATTCTATGTTTATAAAGCGGAAAACATACAATATAAACCTATACTAACAACTTTGCTCCCACAGTTCCCAGCCTACCCCCTGGTTCTCTCCAATGCAACGCGCTAAGTTCCCAATCGGTGCGCGTTACGTGGGAACCACCACCGATGCGGGGACGTAACGGGGTGCTGCAAGGGTACAGAGTTACGTACGCCCCTGTCACTGATTGGTATGGTACGTACTTTCGTTTATTCCTTTATTTTGAAGAAATAATGAATACAAAAAAAAATAGATATAATGTATGTTTGAATTTGATTCATCTACTTGACGTACAGAAAGATATTTACGAAAAGATGAATAAAGTTTCACAAATTATATACGAGTACTCATACTGTAGACGTTGCAAATATATTTACTAACAATAATGAAACATTCTACAGATTTTGACATTACAGTATGATCGATGAGGTTATTACTGCTTTTAGGACAATTATATCACAATACATACATTAATAAAGTAAAATATAAAAATATATTACATATTTATAAATATATCATACTCAATAAGTAACGTACTGAGGCTAATCGTCACAAGTGTTTGACTGTTAACGCGGCGGGTTGGTTGGCTGGTGGGTTCGATCCCCACTCGAGAAAATAAAATAAATAAATTAGCTTCACGCTGTACCCCGCACACAGCAGGATGGGCAGAGGGAACCTAGTGTTAAAACACTCCGATCCCCACTTTCTGCCGAATTCTAGAGGCATCGCGTGTTGCGTGGCAGAGCTCAACGCCGCGATTTTGCCTCGACACCACTCGAGAAAATGAATGAATTAATAGCCCAAATTCATTTTGATTTATTTATTTAATAATTAATGTAATAAAAACATTACAGGAAGCGAAGAAGCAGTAACAAAACAGATATCAGGTCTGCACACCACTTTATCTGGTCTTCGCCGATACACGAACTACTCGGTGACAGTGTGCGCCTTCACTGCGGCCGGCGATGGCGTCAGGGCGGCACCTGTTTATTGTCATACTGAAGAAGACGGTATATTATTTTTGTTTTATTTTGTTAATATAAATTTTAAATTTAAAGCAGTATTTCAAAATTTCATGTTATATTTAAAAAAAACAAAAGTGTTTTTACGATCGTAACTTAAAGATTTTATTTTTTATTTTATTTTTTTATCAATATAGAACACAATTTCATTAATTATTTAATAATTTAATTACATATATACTTCACTGTTCTTCTTCAGTTCCATCAGCACCAGCTGACATCAAGGCTGTAGTATCTTCGCGAAATAAGATTTTAGTGTCCTGGTTGCCGCCCGCGTCACCTAACGGTGTGCTCGTGGGGTATACGCTTTATATGAGCGTTATTGAAGATGGGCGTGAGGTAAAAATACTTTTGTTTTTATTGCTTAAATATAATTTACATTAAATACGATCGCCAAGTATAGTGTAAACTTTACTTTACTTATAAGTTCTATTGAACAAGTGGTTTCCTGTTGGAAATCTCTTATAGTTCTTAAACTTTACGCAGCATCGTTGCTTTTATCTGTGTAAACGTTTTTGTTAATATACTTAACTTTTTATTTTATTTATGCAAGAAGATTATTTCCAACTTATTTATTCTATTTAAATAGATTATTACAAAAAAAATATTAAGGTTAAATTAAAATTGTTCTCTTTCATAACTCGACATAAAATAACTAAAATCCTGAAATATAAATTGCATATCACCATTTTTTTTTGAGAGGCCGTCGTGACAGCAGTATAAGGTGTGACTGTAACGCGACGGTATGATTTCCACTCGAGGAAGTGAAATATTTATTTATATTTTCATTTCTTCGATTTGGTGTCCAGGCAATGAACGGCGGTGAGTTCCACCACTCAGCACGCAATGCCTCCAAAATCTCGGTGTAAAATGGGAAACGGAGTGTCTTAATACTAGATTTCCTCTGCCTACGCTGCTGTGTGCGGGATACAGCATGAAGCTTCCTTTCATCTTTACTTTCCGCTGAATTCTCGAGACAAGGTAGACTTACGTGTTAAGTGGCGTAACTGGTATCAGAGCGAGGAAAGTGAAAAAATTAAAATTTAATTTACTCAAATGGGAATCGAACCCACCCTCTGTTATATTTACAGTCTCATCCTGCGCCACGACTGCTATTCGTTCACCATTATTATTGTTTAGAAATCAAAAATATCTATGTACAAAACTTACAGGAAGGAACACACAAACGCATGCTATCACCAAGCACACTATCTCACGAGACGGCGCGCTCTCCGCCGCGAGCGACGCATCAGTTTTGGGTGTCTGCGTCAACCAGATTAGGCGAAGGAGACGCTACGAGAGTTGTTACTGTATTGCCTTCTGATACTGGTAAATAAATATATGAATTTTTAGTCATATTTTTATACATATATCTTTTTATATAAGGATCAAATGAAACTAACAGTCCCTATTGATAGTAAAAATATGTTTTACTTCTAACTACCTATACAACTACACGACTATGTCTGATGGGTCCCTGAACTCTTTGAACCTTAGATTATCTCTCTGTTACATGTCAAATTTAAAGATTTTATCAAATAAACTTATTGCTTGAATCAATCATTACAGATATACAGGGTGGAATTGAATGCACCACTTTAAATGAAACCACAGTTTTAACTACTCTATAAAAACCTAAAATAATTCAGAAAAAAAATAATTCCCAAAAATGAAAAAGTTATTTTTTCAAACAAAATAAATAATAAAATAATCGTTTTAAAAAAACACCATTTGTAAAGTGTAATATTATCACTCACACACTTAACTGTCAAAGCGGCAACGTCGCACACGCTTCATTCAAGTATTTTTGTAGTAGTATGTGTAATGTGTGCGTGACACGAAATACAGGTATGGAAAAAAATCGTGAAATGAAAAAGAATCCTACGTCCAAACTGTTGAGGCATCTTGATAAATTTTTTTAGCTCCGGGTTTGAAATATTTTACCCTATATGCAGTTTCAGTAAAAGAAGCGCTGCCTCTTCCACCCTGTATAAAAAATATGGACTTTTTTTAAATTTTGTTCATATACATTAATAATTAAAATAACAAAACTCCTAAACCATAAATTGGTAAGATAATGATAATAAATTAATTTTGATATAACGATTTTATATTACAGTACCTGCAAGAATAACATCGTTCAGCAGAAGCATAGTCACGCCGTGGAAAGAGAACATATCTCTAGCTTGTAACAAAGTGGGAGTCCCGATACCGTCCACCACCTGGAGCATGAATGGTGCGCTGCTGGAGTCGACGTTGAGAAAGAACGTTACTAGCGACGGGACTCTAGTAATTAGGTACTTTTTCCTTTTTCATAAAAATATACGTTTCGATTTCCATTTGAGGAAATGAACAATTTAATCATTTAATATTTTCCTGCTTTCTACCCAATTCTGGAAGCATTGCGTGTTGCGTGCAGAACTCAACACCGCGTTTTGCCTTAACACCAGCGCGAAGAAATGGAAATATAAACGTAAATAAATGTTTCACATCCTCGAGCGGGGATCGAACCCACAACCGTCGTATTACAGTCACACCCTTGTGCCGCTACGCCACGACGCATTTATTTAATATTTCCATTTCATCGTTCTGCTAAGGAAATAAAGAATAACAAACGACGAGGATGAATAACGAGGCAATTCTGCGGAAAGTGGAAAATCTATATCTAGTGGAAGATCTAAAGTTTCTTAAGAAAAAAGTTTCGGAAAGATAGAAAGCGGAATTCAACGCCGCGCTTTGCTTCGACACACGCAAAAAATTTAAATATTAAATATTTCATCGAGTGCAAATCAAACTCACAACTTTTCACGCTTACAATGCTTGCTCGTGATCCTGTGCCACGACTGGCTTCAAAAGTGAAAAATGAAAATGATTATATGTTCTAGTAATGGTCTATGGTCTAATATATTTTAGTAATGGTCTCTTTATATACTTACACCTTATACTGTCCACAGCATGACACAGTACGCTGACAGTGGGAACTACACATGTCTGGTGGACAACGCTCACGGGCGGGACGAAGTCACTTATGGCGTAGAAGTAAAAGTGCCGCCACAACCTCCAGTGCTTGCGGTCGTCGATTCTTATGCAGACTCTTTGCATTTACAGTGGAGCGATCAGGGTGATGGCGGCAGTCCTATATTAGGTCAGATTTTATTTAAAAATATATTTTATTTCACTTCGAAACTGAGATTTTAATTTAAATTGTATTTGAAATCAGAATAAACTTTTTTTTTATATATATATATATTAACACAACTCACACCCTTGTGCCTTTTTAATATAATAATAATATACCTAAAATAAAATTCTAGGTTACGTAATAAACTATAAACGAGAACACGGCGATTGGGAGGAGCTACAGGTGGAAGCGGGAACCTCAGAGCACGTTTTACCAAACCTCTGGTGCGGAACCCGCTACCAGCTCTACATAACTGCCTTCAATCGTATCGGGACCGGGTTACCTTGTGACATCGTACATGCTTATACGAAAGGCACAGGTGATTAAATAATGTTTTTTTTTAATTTTTATGTTATCTGTATCCAAAATTATTTGATAAGCAGGTCAACTGAAGCGCTATAATCTTAGTACCAAAAGACTGATTCCATATAAAATATAATTATAACTATTCGGATTTTTTTGTCTATTTATATTCTAAGTTTTAACGTCTTGCATTCATAGATTTTAGTAACGCGGCGATTTTGCCTAAGAATGCAACAAAAAGATGCTTTATTGCTCGTATCTTTTGATAGTAATTTGAAGCTTTGACAGAGAGAATGGACAATAAAGTGATCCTTTAAGAGCTTAGTTTTTGCCATTTGAGGTACGATGTTAAATATATTTTATTTTTCATGTTTTAGTGCCAGTTAAACCGAAACATTCACAAATGATAACGCTGAACACCACTACGGTGACAGTGTGGTTGGACTCGTGGGGCGATGGTGGATGTGGTATTCTATACTTTGTTATAGAATACAGAGAGATAAGCCAGTCACAGGTTTGTTAACATCATTATATATCATCGTTTCCTTATTATAATATTAAATGAAATTCTTAATGTAACGTATTAAAATCTCACAGACCTAGAATGGATTTTTCTTTTTTTTTGCATCACATTGTACCCCGCACACAACAGAGTAGGTTTAATTCTAAGACTGTGTGATGCTCTCCCTACTTCAAAACTGCAAGTTAAAACACTCGAGTTTCCTATTTTCCGTTGATTTCGAAGACGAAGAAATCGAAATATCAAATACTTACATTTCCCCAAGTATGAATCGAACCCTCAACCTGTCGCGTTTACAGTCGCACATTTGTGCTCCTGCTCAACCACTGGCCTCATCTAACAACATCTTACAAATACATAAATCATAAAATTTTTCATTTTCTAGTGGCGTCTAGTATCGAACAGCGTGCAAGCAACGGAGCGAGTGTTCAGCGTGACAGGCCTCAGCGCCGCCACGCACTACCAGTTGCGTATAACGGCGCACAACAACGCAGGCCATGCTTTGGCACTTTACAACTTTACTACGCACTCTTTAACTGGCAGTAAGTTATTACTATATTTTTTCCAGCTTCACACTGTATCTGCCATGTAGCAGGGTAGGCAGAGGGAACCTAGTGTAAAGACACTACGTCTTCTAGTTTTCGCCAAAATTTTAAGGCATTTCATATTGAGTTGCGAAACTCAACGCCACGTTTTCCCTTGGTATCAGAGCGAAAAAATGAAAACATTAATAAACTAATTATTTCTTTTGATTTTGAAAGATATCTCTTAATTTTTTACTTTCTGCCTGATTAATTATAGCTGTATTTTGTCCTAACGAACCTAACAAAAATTTTATTATTGAAATAACTTTTACTTAGTTTATTTCATATTAATCCTAGAACATTTACGGACCTATCTCGATTGATAAACTACCGTCAATTTATCCATTATACCATCACTAGTACATAAATAATATATCATCTAACAATAACAACTATTTATCTTATCTATACTTTAATAGACAAATACTAATTCAAATAAATTACAATAGTGCTAGAAGGTGAAGTGTCACCAGCGGTGCCAGCGGCAGGAAGCAGGTCGCTGGGAGGCGCAAGAGTGTTGCTGCCAGCTGCGTTGTCGCTGCTCGTACTCGCCGCGTTGGTGGCGATTGTACTTCTTGTTAGAAGAAATAGTGAGTATTTTAAAATATATAAAAATCACCTAATTTCAATATTTACAGTCCAGGTGCTGCCCGTAGAGTCGCAGGTGGCGTCAAATACGCGTAAAAGTAATAATTAACTTGAGCAATTAATATAAGAGCTAATCTTAATAGAAAAAATCTAAGGCTGAGAATTTATATAAATCTTTAAAAGTTTCTAAGTATCTCCGTAGTTAAAACTATATTAAATAAAAATTATATATTTATATGTAATTGCAACATACGTATTACATAACTGCGTTTAACGTTTGCGTTGAGTTCGCTCACTCAACACGCGATGTCTCGATAAAATTGAACAAAAAATCAAGATTTCTGAAAAAATACTCGTATGTACACCAGTTTCCATCTCACCCAACCTCCTAAGTTAAAAACAACGTCAAACTGCTTTTTGTGCTTGTTAATTTAAAAAATAGTTAATAAATAAATTACCAAATTGAACACAAAGTCACAAAATTTTCCACCAGAAGCAGGTCCACCCGAGACTACAGCGCCAGAAGCTGCAGTGGGCGAGTCTCCGTCAGTGGCGCAGTTACAGAACAAGGCTAACCGGGACCAGCAGTATCTAGCTGCGCGCGCGCAGCATCCAGCTCCACCTCATCATTATAAACACGCCTCTAACGGTACTTAATACTTATAATATCTTTCTAATTATCAATAAAAATTTACTGTTAACACTCTCACTAAAATTAATTGCTTTCTTCGAAATAGTTGTCAAGAGAAAAGGTTAGAAATAACTCGTTTATTATTTCAAAATGTATAGAGAATATATTTTCTATTATATAAGTATCACCAAAATTTTAACATTTAGTAATATTTAGTTTTACTTTTTCTATTTCAAAGCGCAGCTGTAATTTCCGCCACTCAACAGCTCTTGAATTTCGCGAAGAGTAGGGAACGGAGGTGTCTTAATACTAATTATCAAGGCAGTCTACATACCCTGCTGCTAGTAATGCTGGTATATGCGAAATTATAGGGTGAAGCTAAAGAAAGAAAAACTTATTTGACCAAAACAAAAAAAGTAACCCGATCATCTAAACTAAAATTACAGTCGCCGTGTTTTCCCGGCTTAGAATAAGATGTGGTGTCGTAAGAGGCAACTAGAGTACAAGTGGTAGAGTCACTTCGCCAGCAATGGTAACACGCATGGGCAGACTAGACCAGATCATTACCACCCCCGGCATTTACAACCGGCGTGAAGTAGTGGCTTTATGTCACTGCGTTTCGCATTAGGTAATGCCGGGCTCCGGCGCCCAACCACCTCGAAAACTGGCAACGCACCAGTAGCTCTTCTGGTTTTACGCGGATACGTGGGCGGCGGTGATCACTTACCATCAGGTGACCCGTACGCTCGTTTGCCATGTCTTTTTCCATAAAAAAACGGTTCTAATTTAATATTTTAAAAAATAATTTCAGAATACATAGAAGACATCTGTCCCTACGCGACGTTCCAGCTGACAAAGCCAAGCGCGTACAGCGAGAGCAGCTACAGCGGCAACGTCTACAGCGGGCCGTACCACTCCGTCAGGGGCTCCTTCGT
>DWGR01003837.1:0-11737 GCA_018247715.1 Heliconius burneyi | reverse complement strand
ATATATCTATCTATACTAAAATTATAAAGATGAAGAGTTTGTTGGTTGAATGCGCTAACATACTAGAAAGACTTTTCAAATAGGAGAATGACCAATCTTTTTATAGCTCATTGATCGAGGATGGCTAATAAGCTATATTAACATTCCGATGTAACTCAATGATTTCAGTACGGAGGCGAGCCGCTGGTAAAAGCTAGTTTACATATTTGAAATAAAGGCCGTCGTGGCGCAGCGGCACAAGGTTGTGACTGTAACGCGACGGCTGTGGGTACGATACCCACTCGAGGAAATGAAATATTTATTTACGTTTATATTTCCATTTCTTCGCTCTAGTTTTGAGGCAAAGCGCGGCGTTGAGTTCTGCCACTTAACACGCAATGCCTCCAGAATTCGGCAGAAAGTGGGGAATGGAGTGTTTTAGCACTAGGTATCCTCTGCCTACCTTGATGTGTGCGGGCTACAGCGTGAAGCTGATTTTATTTTTTTGATTTTTGATATATTAACATATAATAACATTAATTAGTTTAATAAGAATATGTCCAAGTATCGCCATTATAATTTCTGTTCCGTTCCTAACTTAAATTCTCTAATTGAAGCCATTAGACCAAAAAAAGACACACAAAAGGAGCAATGTAGCATTGTTAGTAGCAAATGTTCTCAAAAATTTTACTATTTCCAAAAAAATACATATTTTCGATATGTTTAATGTATTTTAGTAAATATTTTGGTAATATTGCGTGTTATACTATATATCTAATATTTGGTTTGAATATCATACTTTTTTTGTTTTTCAGTGTTACGCTTACTTCCCATATGTGCCGCAGACGGAGAGAAGCGAATGTCAGGACACTCTGTTTTCTGACTTTCTTGGAAATATTGCTTATTGAGTGGTGGAATACAACGCCGCGCTTTGCTGTGTTAACAGAACGCACTAGATTAAAGATCAAACCCACAACAGTCATGTTTAAAGTCAGGCACTCTGTCACTGCGCCACGACGACCTAATAATACAGATATAAATAAAGTTTTGCGATTCAATATACGAGTAACGGCAGTATACATCAGTATTACCTACCACCGTTAATACGTACGATCGGAGCCGGTGGATGCGTATTAAACTTGCTTTTACGACCCAACTCCTGTGAACCCGCGAGAAACTTATCAATCTTGGTTTAGCAAGACCGTCTCGACTTGAGCGTTGGCACTTTGATTCTGACTTATTACTTTAATGAGGAATATTGTGTGTATGTGTGTGTTATGGTAATAGTGGTATTTTTTATTTTATTACTAGTTTTAATAGTTTTTTTTATCACGTTTGAATTTCCGCAAACATTTCGCCGAATTTGGTGGAAAACGCTGCGCTTTGTTTCGTTATGAAATCGAGGAAAATTAAAATACTAAATATAACATTTGCTTAAGTGGGAATCAAGCCCATAACCTATCAGGCTTACAATCACATGCTTGCGCCAAAACAAGCATCACTTATAATTTATATATTTTTTCTTATAAAAGGGATATTAACTATTCTTACCCTTATTTCCAATCTACCTTCTTGTATGAACCGTCTAAGAAACTATCTCGAAGTTAATGGTTCACTCGAGGCGCATTTAGTTGGAGAAGCCTACCCGTGCGCGGCCGCTTTGGGATAACTTGCAATATTACAGTTATAATGGATATTTACGATAATAGTATGAATTAATGAGCCTGTCGTGGCACAGGAGCACAAATGTGTGTCTAAGCGCGACTGGTTGTGGGATCGATCCCAACTCAATATGAAATATTTATTTAAATTTGTCTTCGATATGTCGGTCTGGTGTCGAGGCAAAGTGTGGCGTTGAGTTCCGCCACTTAAGACCACCTCCAGGAATTACCGGCAAATTAGAAACAGAGTGTCTTAACACTAGGTTTCCTCAGTCTATCTGTTGATTGTTCCGATTAATATTATTTAGTCTTTAATCTATCTATCTATAGTCAATATACTCATAGTGCAGTAAGGCTAGGCTAAATAAGAAAGTAACCGAAAAGCAGTCATACAATGTTTCTGTTAATATTTTTTATTTGTTTGGCCCTTTTGTTAAATATTTTCTAAATGATCGATTTATTATATATATATATTTTAACTTCTATAAATTTAAAGCAAGAAATTGGCCTGTGAGTACATACGAGTATATCATTGGTTTCATGTAATTATCGCTGATGAATGCTTACTAAGTGATAGTAAGTTTAAGAGCTATACCTCAATCGATCGATTACGATCTTCAGATTGTCTAAATTAAAATTTATCCATTACAATTGAGCAGAAATTTAAAATCGGAGTGTCTCAACACTAAATGCTCTTAGCATCTCTAACTACACTAGTTATTAAAATATATAACAACTAAATAAACCATAAGTAATGTTATTAAAAAAAAACACAATTTCAGATTCCTATAAGTTTTAGAAGTGCTAGAGCAATTTTTCTTCGTTTGTCCGTTCATTCTTAGATCTGAGTGAGTGATGGCAGAAACTTGTGACTGCTATGATGGATTGCCTCTGGACGTCTGTTATATGTAATTACGCGATTCTTATTCGATTATTTAACGTTTTCTGAATGGGCCCAAATTTAAACAGATTTGAAAAGATTCAATTTTGATAAGATTTTTTTTTAAGTTTGCTCTGTATGTATATTATAAAAATAAAAATAAAAAGCCGACAAAATCCATAAAAACTAAAAAGAAAACAATCAAAAATGGGTTACCCAAAAATATAATTTACTTAACTTTACAGTAATAACATCTATTTTACTTATGTATTCTTGTTTTCTATCTGCATACATCCGTATTTTACTGAACACATAACCTAGTAATATATCACGTCATTCTTCGCTTCCAATCTACTTTAGAAACATTGAATGCTGGGAGTAAGAACGTAAAATTGCAAAAATGTCGAACTTTTCTAGGAATACAAAAAAAAATCAGCACAGTAAGGCATAGGGAACGAAATGTTAAGACACTACGTTCCGCACTTTCCGGTGGATTCGAAGGCATCCCATGTTGAGTGGCGGAACTCAACGCCGCCCTTTACCCTGAGACCAGAGTGAATAAATAGAAATATAAATTTTTCACTTCCTTGAGTGGGGATCGAACCCACAACTAGTCGATTCAGTCATAAAACAACAAAATATTGAAAATTTTTTATTATATTTATTATATAAATATTGGAAAATAAAATAATAATTGTATAGCTTTCCTGTACCGGGAACATAACCTACAACTAACAAATAGTGCCCAAATATCTCACATCGGCGTCGAAATTATATTTAAATGACAGTAGCATTTTTTTATATATTTACAAGACAGACAACACGTGGTCCGTGTTTTTTTTATTTTTCTATAATTATGAGTTTTATTGTTAGTTTACATTTATCTACCTTAACTAGTCCTATAACCAAAGTTAATTATCTAGATAATAAATATCTAAAAGAATCCAAACTTTTTAATGCCTTTTTCCTACACAATTAACTCAAACGTCACATTACTATTTAAAACACTAAAAATAACATTTCCATAGAACAAAAGGTCCGTCGATCGTTCAAAAATAAATAACCCAGTCAATTTACCGACAGGGAGAGCCAAGCTAAATTGTTTTCGTGTCGCCGCGTCATCGCGTCATCGCGTCAATTAAAAGAGTCGCCTGAATTACTGCCAGCCTTTTGTACAAAATATCAATTTGGCGAACGTGTTATAATGTGATCGATTCTGTGGGGTTTGGGGGAACGGGTTCATTCGATTTAGCTACGTTTCGCATGTTGGTGTGGGTTTAACGTGAGGCAACGTGATTGTTTAATTTAAAATCTAAACCGAAAATACCGACGGCCCCTAGATATGTATCGAAAGTAAAAAATTGTAAATCCCGTTTTCGATAACAAACACATTGAAAAATATTAATACTACCCTTTTTAGTTTAAAAATATTTGAGAAGTTCTCTTTCGATACTTTACAAAGGGACCGTCGGTAGTTTCACGCTTTATCCCGCTTGTAGCGCTGTAGGCAAATAAGCTTGTATTAGGGCTCCTTTCGGATTTAACTGACAACCGTTGCTTTTACAACCAAATACGGTTACCTCGGTAGTCTCAATGAAAAATAATTAAAATATTATGTTAACATATGTATATATAATATGAAATATTAAAATGGTTATAGAACTCTTATAGTACGTATGAGATAAATAAATGGCGACCACGTTTCATTTCAATCAGATGAGTAGTTTGAAAAAGTTGCATGTCTATTCTATACAGCGGGAGTGCAGCGCGAGATATAATATATTGCAGTAGTAATAATTAATTAATTAAAAAGAAAATATTTAATTACAGATTATAGCAAATTATATTAAGGACAGTCTTGATTACTAAAACAAAAGAGACAGATTGTGGGTTCGATTTCCAGTCAATGAAATGAAAATTTTTATTTCTTTGTCCGGTGTCCGTCTGGTGTCCTAGCGAAATACGGGCGGTATACCGATAAGATAAATAGAGGCCGTCGTGGCGTGAACTGAACACGCAATGCCTCTAGAATTCGACAGAAATCGGGGACGGAGTGTCTTAACACTACGTTTCCTCTGCCTACCCTGCTGTGTGCGGGATACAGCGTGAAATTGATAAGATAAATAAAATTTTTATTGAAGAAAAATAAAAGAAATGAAAACAATTCATTCCCACGAGTGGAAACGAACTCACAACAACCAGAGAAATAATGAGAAGAATCACCCTTTTTTTCACTGCTCCAATAATGGTAACTTATAACAAAATGATATAATAAAATGTAAATCTGTTAGGGTAACAAATAAATAAAGGTGCAGAGTGTGTTTGGTTGAATCTAAGAAACTACTGGTTCAAATAGAAAAAAAATGTTCAATAGTTCATTTATGTAGGCTAAAATATAGCCTATAATTTTATGCCGGCTTAGAGTAGAATCACCCTGGTACTGGTGGTGTCATAAGAGGCGACTAAAGTACGAGTGGGAGAGTCACGTCGCCAGCAATGGCGACACGCATGGGCAGACTCGGCCGGATCATTACCACCCCCGGCATTTAAAACCGGCGTGAAGTAGTGGCTTTATGCCACTGCGTTTCGCATTAGGAAAAGTCGGGCTCCGGCGCCAAACCACCTCAAAAGCTGGCAACGCACCAGTAGCTCCTCTGGTGTTACGCGGTGTCAAGAGCGGCGGTGATCATTTACTATCAGGTGACCCGTACACTCGTTTGTCTTGCTTTTTCCATAAAAAAAAATATTGCATTAACTAACTAACATAGTTCATAAGAAAATTTTTTACTAACAAACTAACACTATATGAATTTTAATTAATCTGAAATAAATTATTTTTATTTATTTATTTATTATGTTAATTCTTTTAATATAGCATTACCTGCGGCACTTATAATGTATTATGTCTCATACAAAACTCTATTTTATTTTGATTTGCCCACTCGAGCGAACCCGCATGTTAAAGCTAGTCTTTTCTCTGTAAAATCGACAAACATTATACAGTAGTTTAGTTTAAAATAGCATTTCTAATCTATTTATATTTCACGTAACATTTAAACCCGGAAGACCAACCGTCCTTACCGGGGCGTCATTTGATAACAGCGCGCCAAGTAGGTATGCAGTGAGGACTTCCGGTCAAACTGTAAACCGTTTTACTTTTGATTACTAGTTATATAAATAAAATATTTAGCTTTACGCTATATCTCACACATAGCAAAATAGGCAGAGGGAACCTTCCCCAGATTTCCTAGTGTTAAGACACTTCCGTTCTCCATTTTCCACCAATTTCTGGAGACATTGTGAGTGGCGGAACTCAACACCGCGCCAGAAAATGAAAATATAAAATATTTCATTTCCCCGGGCGGTAATCGAATCCATAACCTATTGCATTTACAGTCGCAGAGCTTGTGGCCCATGCTACAGGTAGGAGTGGCCTCAAGGTAAGTTAGCTAAACATTATTATGTAATTATAAAAATTATTGGAAATATTAATTTTATTTTCTTGTAGAAGACTCTACTGGACACTTTTTACACTCTTTGTCACCAATAGACTCCCAAACGGTTTCACCGATTGAGATGAAAATTGGCAAACATATAGATATGACCACGTAGATGGCTTTAGGCGAAAAAGAATTCTAAAAATTCAATAATCAAGTGACAAGTTTCCCCATGTCAAAAATATTTTGCGCGAAAATTAAAATAAATTAAAATTTATTTTTAATTACTTTGTTGAGTTTAGAAAACAATTGATGCTCCCTTCTCTCAACATGTGAACACTACCGAAATTTTGCGAACGCAGCGAGTCAAAATTGAGGACCGGTTCGCCCACCTTGTTTAATTCAACTCACAATCGAATCGAATATGTATAAATATCTAAAATTTAATAATTTAAACATATACTTACTAATAATAAGCATAATTTTAAAATAAATCGAAAGTCTAAAGACGGTGGTTGATCCATCCCAACATCTAAATAAGGCAACAAATAAGTTAAAGTGCAATAAAATAGAAGGTAAAGTTATCGAAGGCAGCGGCGCCTCGGAGGCTCCTTTTAGTCGTAACTTAGTTACGATACCAGCTTTTATGTGGAGTTACGGCTTTCTCAGTTTCTATTTACAGATAATGGGATGACCGTATATTTCTGTAATTTTACAAAGAGTTTTACCTTTTCAATATTATAGATATTTTTATAGATTTTTCTTGAATCATTGCGTTTAATAATAGAAAAATAAAATGTGACTTGCAAAAAGAAATTTAGCATCATCTTATCGGGGAAAATATGACTACTTATGTATGTGCATACTATATACAAGCATGCGACTATAAATGCGACTGTTTCGGGTTCGAACTCATTCAGGGGAATGAAATATTTAATATAACAAGGCGAAGCGTGGAGTTGAGCTCAAGAGCTCAACGAAAAGAGGAGTACGGATTTCCGTTTTCCGTTCATAGAAAACGGAGAGTTATAACAATATACTCCCAGGTTCCCTTTTCCTATGTACTCCTGCTATGTGCACATGTGCGGGGTAAAGCGTGAAGCTTAGTTTTAAAAATGTATTCCACAAATCTATGCCTGACAATTTTTCCTTCATAGATATTTCAATATTTGCTATAACAAAATACACGATAGTTAACAAATAAATAAAAACATACATTTCGCATATATTTTTAGCACTAATAGTGGCCAATGAAACAACAAATAAAACAATATTTATATAGCCTAGGTGCCTAACAGCTGCAACAAACAACAGTAGGCCAGTTATGAACTTTCACATTTTACACATATGTAGGTATTTATTTTAAAAGCAATGTAAATAAATAAATCAGATTTATGCTGGACCCCGCGCGCAGCAGGGTAGGCAGAGGCAGAGAACTTAGTATTAAGACACTCCGTTCTTATTTTCAGCCGAATTTTAATGAAATTGCGACTCGGCGGAACTCAACGTCGTGCTTTGCCTCGACACCAGAGCGAAAAAATGGAAACATACATTGAAATAAATATTTAATTTCCTCGAGTGGGGATCGAACTTACAACCAGTCGTGTTTACAATCACACGTTGTGCTCTGCGCCACTTGCAATTAATGTAGGTAACTTCCTTGCAATATATTCAATTTATAAACGATATTTTATTGCCAAGTTTTATTATACCACAAAAAGCGTAGCCCTTTTTCGTTTGCGTAGACTATAAAAAGTAAAATGTAGTTTTTTCCGTTCCCATAGGACTTTCCAGGAAATCAAGTCACACTGCTCGTCTTCATTGCATGCCTATCAGTTACTTGGTAATGAAAAAGTAGTTTGAATTCTATAGGCCTTTTTAATATAAAAACGCTTTAATAACTCGATATTTGTTATTAATTCTAATCATTTTTTCATAAAGTATATCATTGATATTAATTTTAGCGTGACCCCTCTATGTTAACTGTATTGTGTACTGTACTGTAATGAACGATAGACGAACAACAAAGTGATATTTGTAATTATATATTTATATATATTTCGCTTTTCTTTCTTTTGAGGTACGGAATCTTAAAAAAAAATGATTTTTACGAAAACCATTACCATTCATTCCTTATAAAGAAATCAAAATATATTATTACTATATTTTTAAAATACTATACCGACATGTAACTAAAAACATTTTCTTACAAAACAAACTTTACCAAGACATTACTAACAGGTTTCGAAGACAATTCCAATGCAATTCGGTAAAAGCAATCGAATGGAAACTGAATTGAGATAGTAGGATAATTACCCTGATCTAGAACATTGCACCCCAGATGGGGAATACTAGACAAGATAGAAACTTTAACAGAGTAAACTTGTGCATTTAATTAGTTGCAACTTTAAATATTAAAAAATATATAAAAGAAATGAAAGAAGTCATCTAAAAAAGTTATTAAGACTCTCTCTTTAAAGTAACAAATGACAATTCAGCCAATTAAACAAGTAAAACTAACTTTGTAGAGTACGTGAAGAAGAAAATTATTACGGAGAAAATTATATTTCACTTTGAATTTTAAATAATAAAGATGATTTTTAGGATAATGATATAAAGCAAAAAAATAAGAAATGTAAGCTGTTTGATATAACCGCAAAGATACACACATAAATTTTTTAGCTTCCGGTTGTATCCGCACAGAGCAGGCAGATGGTGAAAAATTCTTATCTAAATACTTCCGTTTTCCACTTGCCGCCGAATTCTGGAGGCTACGACTGGCCTCAAATAAATCATAAAGCTCACAAAAGTCCTGACAAATAGTGTAAACTAAGAAATAATTTATATAACTAAAAAAAACCAAGCAGTTTTCTTATTTTAATTTTATTCTATGCAATCTTCATAGAAAAAAATAAGAAGAAAAAAGAAACAAGCCCAATAGCTAACAATGTCGTCCAAAGTAACATTAAACAACTACAGTATTTCTCAAGCAATTAAACCTTCCCAAGGAGTCCTGTTAAAATTAAATGGCTTCTGACTATTAATACTTTTATTTTAAAAAATAAGTTTGCCAGTTCTTAGATTTTATTTTTTTAATATGAAATACTATTATTTTTTATAATCTTTAAGAAAAACTAACATATCTAGCTAGTGTGGCAGTTGTTTCATACAAAGGAATCACTTTTGGGGTTAGCAATTCTATTTGCTACAAACGTTGAATAGAGCACTCGCCCTTTTATTGAAACGTCATTTGTGTCAGAGTTAACAGGAAATTGTTATTTTCGAAACTTAACACCTTAGCGTATATCTAAGTCAGTAATTTTGTTCTGGTACACGTTATAGCTTACGGCGCGGCGTTGAGTTCCGCTAACGCCTACTTTATGGATAATATCTTTGATAATTTATTTCAGAAACTGGAAATTGAAACCACAACCACACAGTTTCCTCCGTTTCCTCCGTTTACAGTCAGACATGTTCCTTTTGTACCATAATGGATCGAACCCACACCCATCGAGACGTACTTTCAATGCACAATGGTGGCCTCAAAGACAGATGTTACAAGTTACTTGATAAAATATATCAATGTGGACCGTGAACACGAGCACGTACTATGTTTATAAGCAAACAGTTTGAGCTTCGAGAAGCACAGCCAGCAACAAGCAACTGGAACATTTTCATAAAGTTCTTTCAGACATGCTCTCCAGGTCCCTTATCCTCAAAGTTTAAAGTTAAATATTATACTTAGATATTTGTTACATGAAATAAAAAAAAAACATATTTTTGTTACGTAAAAAGCATACAAACGAGGAGGTCGAATAACAATCAAAATTTTATTAATAACTTGTTCATGGTACTTAACAACATAATTATACTGAAAAGAAAGGTGTAATCATTTTATTACCTACAATATGTCTCTCAAAAAGCAAAATAGAATATCACATACTGTAACAAACAAAGCTAAACACAAAATAAATTTAAAACTCAATACAAATAATACATGAACAACTAGCAAACGCATGTACCAATTTTCATATGATAAAAGCTATAATATGAAAGTAGCACTGAGAGCTAGTACCTACTGGAGGCCGGCGCCGAAGCGCCGCCGACACCCAGTCTTCCAGATTTGCATAATAATACACCACAAGAACTATAATAATACAACTGTAGAACTGCAGTTCTACAGTTGCATTAAAATGTGCACACGATATTCTATTATTGATGTCATATATTATTTTCTGTTAAGTAAATCTCGACAAGTACTTACTGGAAATGTTGTATGTCAGTTGAATTGAGGCAATGCGCGGCGTTGAGTTCTGCCACTCAACACAAAATGCCTCCAGAATCAAGCAGAAAGTGGGGAACGGAGTGTCTTAACACTAGGTTCCCTCTGCCTACCCTGCTGTGTGCGAGATACAGCGTAAAGCTGATTTGATTTATTTATTTTTAGTTGAATCCATTAAAAGTCTTGAAGTAATGATAAAGGAGTGTCTTAACACTATCGTCCCACTATTCTATGGATCCCATCCCTATTCTGCTATGTGCAGGTTAAAGCCTGAAGCTAAGCTTGGTTTTTTAAGACATACGATAAAACATTTGTTAAGGTAGGAACTTCAAGAAATTCTCTTTGAGTTCTTTCTACGCAAGGATTAGATCTCCATGCCTCTATGCCAAATTTATTTTTTTCTACGGTCAGTTCGTTTGTTGTCAGTCAATCAGAACGTTATACTTACAACATTACCTCATAATAAATATTAAAAAAAAGATACAAAATATTATTTTTAATTAATTTTCACACAAAAAAGCACTAAAATATACAACCAAACAGTACTTACGTCTGTTACAATTTATGTTCGCATTAGCGATTGGCCCACACCTGCAACCCGAGCGCGCAATTACCGCTAACTCTTTGTTCCACATTATTAATTATTTAAGATTACGCATCCGATCCGATTCGTAACGACCCACAATGAGAAACATTCAAATCCCTGTGCCGATTAATATTTAAGTATGAGGGTTTAAGCGTGATTAATATAAAAAGAGATTATTACAATAATATAATTGTTTTAGTTTTTTTATGTGATGAAATATAGTTACCATACAGTAATTTAAACACATACATGGACAGCAACTTTCGTCCAACTTTACTCTGTACCCTTCGCATAGCAGGGGAAGCATAGGGAACCTAGTTTTACAACCTGTTACGTTTACAATCACATGCTTGTTCGTATTCCTGCGCCTCGATTGGCTTCTTCGTCTATTAATACAAATTTACAAACAAAAATATAACTATTTACTGAAACTCCCAAATTATTATAGTAAATTTCAGGTTCCCTAAATAATCTGTACAATATTCCAATTCACAACTAAAGGCTAACTAGCTGGCAGGCCAAAAAGATGTTGAGCAACGATCAGACTAATCCAGGCTAGTCTGCTCAATTCAAAATTGTTTCTAACTTTCTCATTACGCCAGCGAGTTAGATTGGCAACACTTAGTAAAATAGTAAAGTACTAGTAGTTGTAAATGTGATAACAACTTCTGACATCCATATATGCTAGCAAGCCAACTTCAAACTTAATCCCGTGGTATTGCAGGTTAGGAAAACGGAACCTATAGAACGGAACCGGTGTATTGAGGGACGGAATTCAACTTGAGTTTTACCAGAGCGGAATAGAGCGTACAATGGGACTCGTGGGAAATATTTTCATTTCCCCGCTCTGGTAACAAGGCAAAACGCGGTGTTGAGTTCCACCACTCCACACTTAATAAAGTTAAATCAAAA
>DWGR01003836.1:0-11737 GCA_018247715.1 Heliconius burneyi | reverse complement strand
ACAGCTCGTAATAAATTAAGGAAAAGTGCTTCTCCGAGAACTCATTACTGTTTGCATGGTTTTATTCCACCAGCTGTGGTATGCGGTTAACTCATCTTACTTCGCCAAAATTGCTTATTTTTTTGCTCAGAGTTGCAATCATTTATTTGAATTGATAGATTATATTTGTAAGGCAAAATATAGGTCTATTTCATTCCTATAAAGAAAAATTAATGCAAAGTTTAAATTCGTAATCGTTTATTTTTAATCAATATTTTCAATTGAATTCTACCAAAGATATATCAAAGTAAGCTGACATCACGAATACCCAAAAATTGAGTACCATCAGTGGTTCGCAGTCAAATAAGGTCACGTGGATGTGATTTGTAAGAATTTTGTCTCGGGACGGTGCTATCGCTTCGACAGCTCAACCGCAAATCCCACGAGCCGCCGAGCGCTTGCACTTTTTTGTTTACAACTTGATAAAATAAATGAGGGTAGTAATTATTGATTAGCAGTTGGCTATGTGTTTTTACACTGGAAACACGATTACGCTCCGACAGATATATTATAATTTATGAAAATGTCATTACAAAAAAATATTTAGGGCATTGGGAAGCTAAATTACAATATTTTATTACTGACAAATTACATTCCCTTAATTGTTTGCGTGGACGTTATGATCCTTGCAATGCTACTTCCATATACCAACTTTTTTTTCAGTTTTTTTTTATTATTATATATTTATTGAATTTTCCCTCTCTCCATTATCCTAAAATGTCATTTAAAAAATAACGCTTTCGTTGTATATCTCACGCGTTAGTAGACAAAGCCATATGGCAGTATAAATTAATTTCATTCTCCAACAGTAGTGGGCATTTGCTCTAGTATAAATCTGTTAGCTCTCAATGATTAGGTTTACGTTGCACCGATCGGTCTTATTGATCTCTGTTTACTAAAGCTAACTGAATAAGAACTCATATTGGAGATATTCAATTATTTTCATTTTATTATATAAGTAGTATAATATCCATAACAATTGATTGATAAAACACATATAAATAACTGTAATTTATTAATGAGAAATCCATTACACGTCGTCTGAATTATTAATAAAGCTGTTTCACTTATATAATGTTTTTATAAAATCATTTCCTTTCCATGTTATATAGTATAATAGATATAGAATATGTTAATAGATAATGTTAATAGATTACTCATTATCTATTATAATAGAAGTTATGTTATAAAACTGTATTATCTTTATTTTATTATTTTCATGCATAAAATAAAGATGCATGTATGAAGAGATTGATGACAGTGGACGAGGCGAAAGAAATATGTAAAGACCGTAGCGCTTGGCGCTCCGTTCTCCTACACTACCCCGCTCCCTAGCGGGGTAGTCAGAGACTTAACTTCACGCTTTATGCCTCTAAAGCGTGAAGTTAAGTTTTTATTTTTAACTTTTATAATACTACCGAGTATAATTTTATTAAAGAGTGAGTGTTGCTGTCATATTACAAATTTTACTTGTATTTCTTTAGTTAATTATG
The DNA here is from genome assembly GCA_018247715.1 of Heliconius burneyi. NCBI lineage: Eukaryota > Metazoa > Arthropoda > Insecta > Lepidoptera > Nymphalidae > Heliconius > Heliconius burneyi. The sequence goes on along the minus strand of DWGR01003836.1, from coordinate 10,205 downwards.
AAATTATTCTTCAATCATTATGTTTGCTGAATGATGAATGATGTATAAAACCTCAACCATCTCATTAAACAGTTAAACAATATTTTAATAATAAATAATTTTGAAATAATAGAGTTAACAAATGCCATCATGAGCAACCATGAACTCGATGGCTTTGTAATTAACGTAACTTTATTTTTAGTTGTCTTTATTTCTTAATCAAACACACACGTGGAAATATTTTTTAACATTTTTTATTAAAATGAATTCAAATAGATTTTTTTACGAAAATTAATCAGTACTTTGTAGACGAAGATTGCCATCAGGATATTGGCCAATTGGAAAATGACAAAGTTTCTTTATCTGCAAAATTTAATTTGCTGTAGGAAATCCTTACAAATTCTATCTCGAACGATCAGAACAATCACGTCTGATGATCCAGGTCAATTTATGTAAATCCTTTAAGCTTTACGTCTAACAATTGATTGTTGGGCGTCCGTCCAGCTGAAATTGAAAAAGTAGGTTTTGTATAGGTACTAACTTAACGTAACATATAAAAAATATACGAGCTCTTGACGTAAACTGTATAACAACTATCTTATCTTTTTTATGTTTATACAGTTTTTCAAATATTTTACTTTTACTAATCACCGAAATCTATATCTGTATATTACTTACCACCTTAAAGATATATTTACAGCGAAATTTGACTTATAAGATTACAGTTATCAACGCTATCTATGTATAATTGTAAACCGGATATTGTGTCTGTAATTCTATTACTTAAGTAAGCTTATAAAAATACAATAAATTATATTTAAAACGATCATCAGTACTAATCAAATAAATCTTATCGGGATATCTCTTAATACTACAATATCCTGCAATTTTCAAAAAATTCAAACTGAATGCATCATACAATTAAAATAATAAATTGATTTAAAATGCGATAACTAGCGAACGTAAAAATATACGGTTTAAAATTTTTTCGTAGCTTCACGCTGTTTCACGCACATGGCAGCGTAGTCAGAGGGGACCTAGTGTTAAGACACTCCGTTCCCCACTTTCTGCCGAGTTCTGGAGGCATTGCGTGTTGAGTGGCAGAACTCAACGCCACGCTACGGTTAAAATTCATAGTAATTTTCAACCACTTGACATTATGTATAATTTTAAAAAGTCTATAGCATGGTTCAAAAGTTTTCTATATTTTTTATGGAATATTTCCCATACAATATTCCGTTTAGGCGAGGGAACAGCTCAACAGCAAACATTATGTTAATTCTGCCGCATAACGATCTATTCTGCACCTGTTTAGGCAAACATGTTCTGTTAGCTGCGATAGGGAGACGATTTTCAGAGTTTACTTTAATTATACTGACGTCATTAACTATTATGACCGTGTTCACAATTATAACCGTGTTTACGTCGACTTCCAAAACCTAAAACATAATATCATGCTTTGTTTAACTTTGATTGGGAAGTGAATTTCAACTTTTTTTGCCTAAGTATTGCTTACATAATTATTTTAGATAATTTCCAAAAAAATGTACTATCAATTTGTTGTTGTTCTTGTTCTTTATTTATGGCGTTCAGAGTGCGCCAGTCCAGCACTTATCACTTAGCCAATGGCACGTTGAATAGAAAACACGCGAAGGAGAATGTACGGTAAAAAGAGATAATATTACACTAAAGGAGAATGCACGTTAAAAAGAGATCCAGCTAGGATACTGCCTTCACCTATAAGATAATAAAAAATATTTACAATTTACAAATAATAGAGGGTTTGTAATATCAATTTGTTATACTCGTATACTGTTAAAATTTTCAATATGACGTCTGTAGAACAATTAGGTGTCATTGTTGAAGTTTGTGAACGTAGGCGTTTTTCACATTTATGTGAATTTTTTTGTATTAAGCAAGTAAGCGCAAAAAATATATGTAGAATTTCGATTTAGTAGTGTAGTGTAGTTTTGTCAATTTTGCTGACACCACTAAAAGTGCCTTAAATGGATTTTAGATAATAAGAAATTTAATTAAAATAACCACTCGAAAAATGGTTGGTACGTTTTAGACTCAATAGTAATATTTGCAGGATTTATACACCGTTTGAGGCCGTCGTGGCGCAGCGGCACAAGGGTGTGGCCGTAACGCGACGGTTGTGGGTTCGATTCCCACTCGAGGAAATGAAATATTTATTCACGTTTATATTTCTATTTCTTCGCTCTGGTGTCCAGACAAAGCCTCCAGAATTCGGCAGAACGTGGGGAACTGAGTGTCTTAAAACTAGATTTCCTCTGCCTACTCTGCTGTGTGTAGAATACAGCGTGAAGCAGATTTATTTTTGATTTTATTCATATAACGTTTATGAGAATATAAATTCTCGAGAACATAAATTACTATAAAGTATAAATAAATATATGCTTTAATATCATGAATTAGAAGAGGTAGAACACAGAATTAAAATAAGGAATTGTTCCGCTACTTGATATGCAACATCTAAATAAGCATACAATCGAGCACTAGATGGCTTAAAGATCGCTTACTGCTTTCTTCTTACAGCTTACTTTACAAAATACTAAAAATTAATAGAAATTATTGAAGAATGTACGTATTACTTTTTTTACATAACAGTTAAGGTTAGTTTTCTTTTTCTAATTTCTTTAGTAAATAAATTATTAAAGAATCTCCAACTTCAACGATTAAAAAACTTTTAAGGGCAAAATTACGTCATATAGTTTTACCTAAAATAATAAATTACAAAGATTTTAAAGAATTGTTAGAAAAATAACTTAGTAAACAATATCGTAAATTATATATCCAAATATAAGGGTTTAAATTACATCCACAGGAGTAAATTGAAAAACAATATTTATTGTCGGAAATCCCTGTGATTCACGAGAGCTGTAACAGCGTCGAAACAATCACGACTGATGATCCCGGCTGTGTTATGCAAATCCCGGCTTTGCGTCTAGTTCTATAGTGTCGCAGTCTGGACGTCTCTCTCGATAATGGGATAGATGTTGGCCGACTTTTTATGTACTATTTATCAATCAGAGTATTATTTATAGCTTTATTTACTTACAGTGAAGGCTTAAACGTTTTGGCTTATACCCGAGTTGATTTGAAATAACTTATATTTATAGAAAAAAAAACCACAAAATTTATAAAAACTTAACTCAACTCTTACTTAACTTAACATAAAACATTTTTTCTCATTAGCGATCATTCATACAATATTGTTAACGGATCCGGACACGTGTACAAATTTTCTAGTAAATTGTAAGGCAAGAAGTAGGGAAAACGCAAGATTTTCTTACATTGATTGATAGACAGGTATCTAATTATCTATAGGTAAGGCTAATAAGAGCGGTTTTTCCTTTATTTGTTTTGTAAGTGTTCACCTCATGCAAAATTTCATAACTATGGGTCCACGAGAAGTACCTTGTAGGTTTTAATTACGCGACGAATGTCATACAAAATGCAGCAAAATCATACATACATACGCTCGTATTTTTTGATTTCGTTGACTTAGAAAATTGTTGTATCGATTTTAGCTTGAAATTTTCATCGATCTCGATCTTGACAGACGGATCGAGAATGATCTTGTCAGACGGATAGACGACCATGAATTGGAACGAGAATTTCCTATGCAAGTACAAATATTATATATACATGCATATACAAAAAAACATACATAACGCATTGCACTGGGACAAACTAATTTATATTGACACTTGTTTGAGCCACCTCAATACGAGTGAAGAACAATAATTCTCAATGACAGGCATCTGTTCAGTCACGGCTTTATAACTTCGAAATTGAATTTACAATTCATGACTGCAGTTAAATTAAGTACTTCAGCGTTATCAAGATATTTGCACTCCATCTTCCAAATATAATACATAAATATGACTATATTTACATATTATATTTATATAATACATAAATATTTGAAAATTAACCATAAGTCCCCACAAACAATACATGCAAATTGAAATTAGAACATCACTTATTGCACACTCTAGTAGAATTGAATTCCAGATGTGAGCCTTGTGATTGTCTCGATCAGTTTGAGATAAGATAGACCATAAACCGTCTCTGGGTTTCGCTTGCTGAAACGTATTGCACTCTGATATAGGAAAAGGATGGGGATATGTTTAGGAAAGCAGTTGTTAAGCTTTTCCTCTGATAATATCTCGTACACCTTTCCCCTATATAATTTGTAAATAATTAAGAACTGAAGAAATTTAACCATAAGCAAAAAACCCTCTTGTTCAGTAAAAACTCTTAAGTCTTTTTTGAATAAAGGTCAGAATGTACTTTAAAGAAAAATCAGAAAATTTATCCTAGATTTTGTTTTGATATTGGTTAGCTTTATAATATTTTTTAAAAAATATTTTTCTATTCATAATACGTTTATGCAAGGTTAAGTATTATAATAAATATATGATTTAATATTTATATTCAGATATATTATTTTAATAAATAATTGGACCTCTTTGGTAGCAAAAAAATTTTATTTCGAAGAAATCTACAACCGACTTTCTTCGATAGTCGTTTTATTCCTTCATCTAAGTGATATTAATTTTATTATTTTGAATTCGTAAACACGGTAAACTATGTCAAACAATATTGAAAGACCATTCGTAACATTGAAAAGCATTTTAATACATCATCGATATTTATGGATGACGCGTCGCTCTATAAATTATTCAAAATGAACTAAGTCCGTAATTTGAATGGGGTGTGAAAAATGTTCTTGCTGGGACACAGCGTCGCGTCGCGTCGCAGGGTTATCTCCGTCGCATCCATCTTCTTTGATGTGACCCTTAACGTCTTCTTGAATGACAAATTTCACTATTAGTCTTTTGTATATTTTTTTAGAATTCTCTCCATATGTTGATCCAATCACACTCATATATTTTTATTAATTAATTGTATATACCTTACCAAACATTACAGCCAGTGTAAAAGAAAGAATTTATTATCGTTTATACATATGTATAAATAAAGCGCAGCGTTGAGTTCCGCCACCCACAAGAAGGAATGGTTCTTGGATTCGGCAGAAAGTGAGAGACGGAAGTGTCTTAACACTAACTTTACAGGTTGCCTCTGCCTATCCTACTTAGTGCGGGGTACGGAAAAATATACCTATATGTGATCAAATTATTTAAAAAATATAACTCAATATTTTACTGTATTATTTTTCCCAATGCAGGTCATATTTCACAAGACAGTATCTAAATCATCCACTAGCTCTAACAAATGTATACGTTTGTAAATAGATATGTAGGTTAGGTTCCCCGACAGTGTCACGGCATAAAATTCCAACCTTTCTTCTATTTCACGTTTACAATTTATTACCTTCATGCAAATTGAATCGGATATTGGATGTTGTGTTAACAGTGAATGGGAATAGTCTGTTTCATATATTATATACACTTTGTTTTAGTTTTTATTTGTATGCGCACTAGAAATGGACAAATATTGCGATGGAATTAAATATTTTGTAAAACTGCATTTTGCTTACTGTTACATTGATTTATGATAGGGTTGCTTTAATTGACATACTAATAAAGTATTAAATACAATAATTCTAATACACCCGAGATGTGCATATACTTTAACAATTATTTTTTAGATTAAACAATTAAGATTATATTCTACATTACACAACAGATTTATATACTGTCTTCATTTTGTTTGTCTTTTATTGGAAAAACAATTTCCATCCCTCTAAATGCACCCATGGCTGAATTGGAAAAACGAAGAAAGTAGCCTAAAGTCAGCTACAACAATATTTTAGAATCCATTGTCCAATATTAGTATATTATTTCAAGTGCAATCACTGAATGCATAGTAAATTAAACTGAATAATATTATAAAATTAATGAACCCGTTTGATTCATTGCTGTAGAGCTTTAGTGTTATGCCAAAAACATAAAGTAATGATTTATAACTTAAAATCTGTTATATACTATAAAATATATGTTATATGCTACTGATATATTTTTGATAGTTTATTTGCAATGTTACTCTTATTACAATCAATAGGATTTATGCGAATATCTACACACGACATAAATATTTGACGCATAAAAAAATTTTTGTAAATAATAGTATGAAACATACGAAATATTTTATTTTCAAATATGTATCCACGGATGAAGACTAAAGTTTTTTTTAAATCCATTACCAACTCCTTTACCATTCACTGGCAAATTGTCCATCCACCTACTCGTATGCGCGAATTGGTCCCTAAAACTTATTGTTATATTACACTCAAATTATAAGAAATCTTAATATAAATTGTACCTTTTGTGTTATTCTGATGTATAAGTAGACTTTTTGCACTCAATAGTTTTTTAATTAAATATCATCAATATACATTTCCTCGAGAGGAAATCGAAAATATAGCGTGTCGCGTGTATAGTTACACCGGTGCCGGCATCTCGTTCAGTAGTTCTTACGTGGAAGTGCTTGTGCGGCGCTCATAAACATCCACATTTATAATATAACTAAAACTCATTATAGAATAAAGTTTCTCGTATTCTTAAATGTTACATTTTTAGAATGAAAGGACAAACGAACTCAACATTAAAAGTTATCTTGATTGCCTTATAACTCTTCTAATCTTTTAAGGAATTACATTATAAACAAAACAAAACTTTTAAGAAAACATAAATCTTGAGAGCCTTTGTGAGGTTGTTCTTTATTGCATTACATAATTTTTTAAGTAAACGTTCTTTGAAGTACTGAACATTTATTTTCCTTGGTGGCAAACAATAACAGGACGAATTGTAGCGTACAAATCACAAGATTTAAGATAAAATCTTGGATAAATAGTTGCAAACATAAGTTAAATTAAATACTATGAAAATTATAAAACTATCTGTCACTGCGGGACTGCATTAAGAAAAATGTGAAAATAAACATTTGGTTCGCTCTAAAAATTTTAAAAATCTTTCATTTAACTATTCTAAACTAAACAGAAATATGTGTATATCTAATACTTTCTATAATATTATATTTAATAATGAGAAAGTAATAGATATCATCATCGTATTAGGTCACGATTTAACCCGCATATAGCAAGATAAGCGGAGAGAACTTAGAATTAAGACACTCCGCACTTTCCGCCGAAATGTCGAGAATTTTGTATTATAATGCTATTTATTTATTTTTATTTTTTTTAGCTTCAGGCTGTATCCCGCACATAGCAGGGTAGACAGAGGGAACCTAGTATTAAGACGGAGTTTCCCCACTTTCAGCCAAGTTCTGGAGGCATTGCATGTTGAGTGGTAGAACTCAACGCCACGCTTTGCCTCGACACCAGAGCGAAGAAAATGGAAATATAAACGTAAATAAATATTTCACTCGACCCACACCCAGACGATTTTGCAGCACACGAAGTCACATCCTTGTGCCGCTGAGCCACTACAGCCTCGTATTTATAACATAATATTTAAATGAACATAGATAGATCCATCTTATATCACTTGCACAATTTATAGCCTTCAAGGAAACCGGATATAGACTGTTATGGTTACAGCAGACGGAAATCCGTTCAATATATTTTAGGCGTTTTATTTCCGCGCGGATATTATTTACGTTCTTTGGCAATGTGCAAGAATAAAATTTATGGTGTACCTGATAATGAAGTATTCTAAAGCTTTTAGTAAAACGAATTTATACTATTTTATTTGTATTTGGTATAGAAGAGAGTAATATTTACTTAGCAATGCTCTTTTTAATAGTCTCGCATAAGAAATATTGTCTAAACTTTTGTTTGTGTATGTGTAACTTTTTATATACAACTATACATAATAATTTAAAATTAAATCGTTTTCTTATCACAGAATATATTATGTACGGCAAACGTAAGACGCATTGCTACTCCTAGATGAGCTTAATTACCGCAGCGCTAACCGACCTGGAAGTTGCTTATTAACATAGTAATTTGATAGATCACATACATACTGAGGCCGTTGTGGCGCAGCGGCACATGTGTGGCTGTAACGCGACGGTTGTAGGTTCGATCCCAACTCGAGGAAGTGAAATATTTATTTACGTTTATATTTCCATTTCTTCGCTCTGGTTTCGAGGCGAAGTGCGGCGTTGAGTTCTGCCACTCAACACGCAATGTCTCCAGAATTCGGCAGAAAGTGGGGAACGGAGTGTCTTAATACTAGGTTCCCTCTGCCTACCCTGCTGTGTGCGGGATACAGCGCGAAGCTGATTATAAAACAAGCTTACATACATATCACAATTACCCCTGTAAAATTATAATTCTGAACAGTGAAATTGATTGCCATAAATTTCGTTATTTCCATGAATTCGCAAAACTAAGCTGTACTTTATGTTTATATTCATTTAAATTTAAAATAGATAATATATATATAATTAATAAATTAGATAAATATTTCATTTCCTCGAGGGGGGATGGAACCCACAATTCACACAAACCCTTATGTCCCTGGGCCACAATAGCCTCTATATAAATTCTTTTACAATAAACGTATTTTCTAGTTGACTTCTCATTTCCAGCAATTATGCAAAAATAAGATAAAACTTTTGGATGCGATGCTTTCCCTGATATCCAACTATATTAATATCGATATTAGATATAAAAAGTAAATGCGAAAGTAAAATTTTAGAAGCAATATCGAATCGATTAACGTAAACAATATAACTAACGTATTGTAAACACGACATTCGTCTTTTTTTCTTCATTTAGTAAGTACATTACATATTGTGCGAGAGCTTTATATCAGCACCTTTACTTCCTCCACAGTTGCAGCTACCATACCTATCTATGTTACAGAGGAAGAAATAAAATATTAATAGCATTAATAGTGAAACCATCGTAGTGCAGCGACATAGCGACAGTAGTTGTGAATTCGATTCGCACTCAGCAAAATATTAAATGAATTAATAATATTTTTTATTTCCCCGCTCTAGAATCAGGATAAAGCGCAGCGTTGAGTTCCGCCACTGAACACTCAATAACTTCAGAATTTGGGAATATAATGTCTTAGCACTAGATTCCCAATGCCCGATAGAAGCGGTATAAATTGTGAAGTTACATTACTAGTACTACTAGTAATGTGTAACAATACACTATATTAGTATTTTTTTTATTATTGTCAGCGGTCTATATAGACCGCGGTTAATTCGATTTTGTAGAAAATTTTATTCTGGTCGAACACAAATTTTATTATACCTACAAAATATTATTGTTCTTACTAAAAATGTTATAACCTGGACTTTTTAGTAAGCATCCGAAAAGAAAATTTATAAACTGGCTTCACGCTAAATCCCGCATGTAAGTAGTAAGTAGTACACAGCTTATATATTAGGTAGCATTTCAGTGTAATTAACAAATTTCGTGATTGCTACCTATAAAATAGTGATAGGGTGTAATATCGCGTGTTTTACAGCAACTTATTATAGCGGGTTTAACTTTGGGCGACAGATCGTGCTTCTTCGTAATTTTCACTTGAAAGTAGCATTAATAGTCTATATTATTATATAATAAAACAGTACAATTTAACAGCAATTTTGTCTGTACACTTAGTATTTTTGTCTAAAATGAATTAAAGCAATCCATATCTATACTTATAATAAATCTGTATTTGTTTGTCATAAATCGTTTTTAACCGACTTTCAAAACAAGGGGGAGGTTCTCAATTAAATATTTTCGATTTATTTAATTATTTTGAATTCGATTTCGATATCGGATTATTCGATTCGATTTCGGTATTTATGAAAATATGCAATCGTAACAGTTGTCTTACAAAGAATATTATAAATCTTTACCGAAATCAATAATTAAACATTTAAGGCGGTTTCTGAACGAGTAAATAAAATTAGTCATTGACATCAAACACGACTGTCAGTCATTTCTGTTTTTTAAAGTATTAATCATGTCGTCAAGCGGGCGAAGTCGCTGGCAGGCCCCTAGTATAACATAAATTATTAACTAATAATAATTGTATACAGTCATTTTAATATTGAAAATTATGACAATGTTTAAAATAGGCTCGAAATAAATGATCTAGTTTGTAATTCCCAATAAATATAACTTTGAATTTGTCACATTAAACTTTAAAAAATAGAATAAAATAATCAAATAAAATAAAATATAAAAATAAAATAATTTGACATTCTGTGAAAATCTTGATTGTGCCTTCGATCTGCTGAGCTATCTGTTATATACTTCCATA
>DWGR01003835.1:0-11737 GCA_018247715.1 Heliconius burneyi | reverse complement strand
CTGTATCCCGCTCACAGCAGGGTAGGCAGGGGGAACCTAGTGCTAATACTTTCTGCTGAATTCTGGAGGCATTGCGTGTTCAGTGGCATAGCTTAACGCCGCGCCTTACCTCGACACCAGAGCAAAGAAATGGAAATATAAACCTAAATAAATATTTCACTTCCTCGAATGGGAATTGAACCCAAAACCATCGCGTTACAGTCACACTCTTATGACGCTGCGCCACGAGAGCCTCAATTTAGTTTAATTTCGCAACAGTAAAAATTACAAAAAGAACTAAACACCCATTTGAAATCCCAACCACTTCGTTCTATAAACATCCATACGACGATGTAGAAGCGCCTTAGTAAAATGATGTAACCATAAGCCATACAAAATGTAATTTTACTTAGTCTAATTTAGTAAGTCGCTACGAACACGATTTCAATTGAAGGGAACCAATTATTATATTAAGCGATATGATTTACGGTTAACAAAATAGTTAACAACACTGAGTAAAATTATATCGGTCACGCACAATGTTTAATTCTATATGACATAGTACATATGACATTTTCTAGAAATAAGTTTTTCAGAAAATGAATTATTTCATGACAATTATTTTAAATACAGTGAATGTCTTAAGTTATATAGGTAATTGCATTTTCGATTTTATTGATCAAATTACGATATACAATAATAATTTATAAATTAAATTTTAAAATGTAATATAAAACCTACCTACTTTTATAATATGTATAGTGTATTTATATAGAAATAGTATCACACTACAATTTGACTGAAAAGAAATATTTTTGTTTGTTCCCTCTGATGTTGGGACAAAGCGCGGCGTTGAAGACCGTCAGTTAATGCAATGCCTCCATAATTGGGCGGTAAGTGGAGAGCAGAGTGTCTTAACATTAGATACCCTCTATCTACCCTGCTAAATGAAGGATTCAGCGTGAAGCTGAAAAAAAGTGCATTTAACGTTCAACAACTTCGCCATGTTAAGCAACGCAATGGAGATTCTAAGCACAATTTACTCTACGCTCGTAATGAATGCGTTCCAACTTACATTGTACAGAATCGCATAAGATGTCCTAATATTGAAGCGAACGGGAGAGCTGATAAATTCGATTTCACGTTCCCAGCTATATTCATCGATCAGTCTTTATGAAAGTTCCGTCGCGACGTTCACAATCACAGTCGGCTCGATGTAAACGTATTGCTTGGATTTAACTATTCTTTTATTATCAATTGTAGCGAACAATGAAACGATTTCTAGCAATATTAAAAATCATTTGAGCGTCTCCAACGAGTGTCTTTCAGGTTCATATTTGATGCGTAGAGTTTTGCTAAGTACTCTACAGTTTTGTGATTTGTCTTTCCAATGACCAGGTCTATATCTGCCTTGGCGCTAGAGTGAAGAAATAAAATTATTAATAAATAATTATTCATTTTCTCGAGTGTGGACTGAACCCATAACCGTCGCGTTACAGTAACATCCTTGTGCCGCTGCATCATGACGACCTTAAATCTATTTCTTTATTTTGTAAAATACTCTATTACGTTTACAATGTACTGAGGTAATATTTTACAACAAATGTTTGTCATAGACGACAATAGTCGGTGAGCTTAGAATTTGTCCATTTTATTTTAGAATTCAAATTTAGATATGTAGATATAAATACTCTATTTATATATTTTATCTTTATAAAAATTATTTACAAAGTTTTATTATTTTGTCAATTTACTTTGTTTATCTAATCATGCTAAATAAAAAATCTGTTGCTTTATCTTCTTTGCGAGAGTGCGCAGGAGGAGAAGAGAAAACATTTTTCTCCACTCTCCGTGCGAACTCAAAATTGCTTGTTGAACGTTGTCTCTGAAAGCATCTAAAATCTAAAATGTAACTATTTTTATATATAGATACATTCTTTTGTTCTTCTTTCGAATATGCTAATCGAAAATATTAAACAATACTAGCACTATTTCATACACGGTTAGCACAATCCCCAGAGAATCCCTAACAATTATTACTGTGCAAATGTCAAATGCAAAACTACGAACACTCAGCTCAAATAATGCCAATCAGACGCTGTGCACAGACCACGCTTATAGATCTCACGTTTGCCTTTAATACTTGCCTACATTTTTTTTATGGGAACCTAGTGTTAAGACACTCCATTCCTATAAAGATATTTCCATTCCTCACTTTTGGCCGATATCTTGAGGCATGGCGTTTTAAGTGGCGGAACTCTAACCACAGCGAGGAAAAAAAATATTAAACCTTTTTCTATCTTTTTTTAGCTTTACGCTGTATCCCGCATATAGCAGGGTAGACAGAGAGAACCTAGTGTTAGTGTTAAGATACTCCATTTCGCACTGTCTGCCGAGTTCTGGAGGCATTGCGTGTCGAGTGGCAGAATGCGAGAGCGAAGCAAATGGAAATATAAACATAAATAAATATTTCACTTCGAGTGGGGATCGAACCCACAACCAGTCGAGTTTGCAACGCACGAGGTCACACCCTTGTGCCGCTGCATTACGACGGCCTAGTATTAAACATTTTATTATCTTAAGTGGGAGTTGAACCAACAACCATCGCGCTTACAGTTGCTTCTGCGCTACAACGGTTAAATATTACTTACCACTAAACATGAGGTCTTATTAGAGTGATTATCTAGAAAAGAGTGCTCTCTGCAATACGATGCAGCGAGCGTGAGGTAATAAAGTAGGCGAGCGTACGTGGTAACTGCCTATTCGTGCTGACTGCTGCTGTCGGAGGAATTAAGAGGAGGAATTTACATTGTCCCGGAGATCTTTTACGGTAACTCACTTTTTATCTAAAAGATGTCTAACATTTTTTTCGCTTTTAACTACGACGTCTCGAAGTTATTTGCATTTGCTATAAATAGTGTAAACATTTAGTTATCTATCCATATTAGGAATATTTTTAGGTATTTTTGATCATCATGACATACGAAGATTGAAAATCCATCTTACACGTGTCTGGAGGTAACTTTGAAATTCTATTTGAAGTATTTTACTATTTGTAGAATAGTAGTTTTTAAAAAAGCAGCTTCACGCTGTATTCCGCACACAGCAGGATAGGCAGAGGGAACCAAAATCTAATCAACGAATTTAGATGAAACTTTACAGCAATGTAGCTTATACATCAAAATAATACACATGCTAACATACAATTTGTATAAACATTTTAACAATTCGTATAAATAATAGAAGCGGAAAATACGAAGTACTGTAGAGCGTAATATGTGATTCATTCGGTAATATGAACCGGAATTATCTCCCCTGGCTAAACGTTCCGCATGTCAATGCTCTGATTACTTAGAAGATGATTGCAATTCGTTGAATTAAGAGATACAAGGATTAGTTCTATACACAGTAATCTAAGCTGTATTGAAAAGTTAAAATATACTTACATATATAGATTAGATGAAGAGTCTAGTCGTGGCGCAGCTACAGAAGAGTGTAATTTTACACATGAAATTTTGTGGGTTGGTTCTCACTCGAGTAAATTAAATTAATAATATTACCACAAGAGCACGGCATAGTGTTCCGCCACTTAATACGCAATACCTTCAGAAATCGGTGGAAAGTGTAGAGTGGAGTATCTTAATTAGGCTTCCTAAAATATGCAAGATACAGCGTAAAGCTCAAAAAGTAAGATATGCGTACGCACATACAATTCACATTTTGTTTTATTATTATTATCATTATATCTAATCACTAGGACACGTTGAATGGCAGAACTCAACGCCGCGCTTGGCCTCGACACCAGAGCGAGGAAATGGAAATATAAGCGTAAATAAATATTACACCTCCTCGAGTGGGGATCGAACCCACAACCGTCGCGTTACAGTCACAAGGGTGTGACTGTAACGCGACGGTTGTGGGGTCGCTGCGCCACGACGACCTCGACTAAGACGACGACGCAATGCCTCCTAGACTTTGGCAGAAAGTGGGGAACGGAGTGCCTTAAGACTGGGTTCCTTCTACGTTGTGTGTGCGGGATACAGCGTGAAGTTGATTTATTTTACTATGATACGTGGTTCGTACTTTTTTATAATTTTGTTCTTAATTATAAGTATGTGCATTACTGTTAATCTGTGTAGCGTTTAACTATTGTAAATATGTATAAACTGGAGCTATCTGAATATTTATTAAATTAAATATTTAAATTTAAGTAACTGACTTTAAAAATTTCAATGTTCCGCTTAATAGATCCGCTGAAGTGATAGCAGTAGTAGTTTAGGCGCTACGAAGTCAGAACAAATCTCACTGGAATTGGCAGCAGCAGTGAATAACAGATCCGGCGGCGCTCTATATTCCTTTTACTTTCTGATGTTTTAGTTCGTTAATCCGAAATTCAGAAAAGGTTACAATATTAAAAATAACATAACAATACTCGTGAGGATACCAAATGACTGATTTAATACTAAGATCTAATGAATTATCAAATACACTTCGAAATAGAAAACAAGCCTGATAGGTTTGTTGCCTATTTCTGTCAAATGAAAAATTCATTGAGGCTATCATATAAAAAAATCTGTTAGGCTCTCATTGCACTATGGGACAGAATCTCACTACCTATCGTCACGGTCTTACCTTTTTCATACCCAATACATAATAATAAAAATAAAATCTTGAGTTACACAAAATTCAGAAAGTACAAAATGGATCACAATTATGTTCTCCATTTTGAACGATTGTTAAGTCCATTTTAGGAATAAATGAAGAAAATAATTAAAATAATCAATGTTACGTTATACATTAAAATATAATACAAAAATAATTACCAAACTTAATGTGTTCCGGTTCCGTTATGTAAGTGCATAGTAAAAGCGAAGGGGTGCAAATAGCAACTTAAATATTCAAGCATAACACCAGACAAGCATTAACCGCCCTGACGCCGGGGGGAGGACTGTGTGCGCTCGTGTCGGACATATTAAGAGAAATTTAAGGGTTAAAGTCTAGAGAATAGATATGAAGAATTTAGAATTATTGACTTTCACATTATTATTGACATTGACTTTGAAAAGAGCAACTGTTGAGTTTCTTACCGGCTCTTCTCAGCAGAACGAACGGCCTTCCAAAGCGGTGGTTGCTTTTTGTTTGTATGTTCACTCGACGATTCAAAAGTGCTTACATAGTCTATTTGAATAAAGAATATTTTGAATTTGAATGTGACTGTAAGTGCGACAGATTGCGGGTTCGATTCCCATTCGAGGAAATAAAATGTTATTTTTTTTTATTTGTTCGCTCTGGTGTTGAGGCAAACCGCGGCGTTGAGTTCCGCCACTCAACAGGCAATGAAAACGGTGAAATATGGGTAGGTTGAAATTGGTCTCATTTTAACTTTTTTTTACTATCATTGGGCGAAAAAACATATTTCGTAGCAATGGCTACGCTGATTCTGTAATGTGTTCATGTTCCGCTTTACAAAAAGTCGTGAAAATCGGGAATCTATTGATTGTTGTCGTCAACTGCACTCTCATCAGCGTGTTTTTTTTTGCATTTAGTATACTGTTATTTACTATACATGTTTAAATAAATACATTTTTATAGATATAAGCAAGTTTATTTTTCACTTCACTTTTGACTGGGTGAACTGATTTTGATTTTTTTTTAAATTATAAAAACATATAAAAAAAATATCCAAACAGCGAGAGGAAAATATGGATTTACAAATTTTACAAACTGTTGCAAGCGGAAATTCGAATGACTGTAAAACTAGAAACGCAACACAACAAAGCCATTACTGGTGGATGCGCGGCGTAATCTTATTTCCAGTTTCGGATCGAGCTAGAAGTTGGCCTGAGCGTGAAATGTTTGGAAACAGAGAGCATTCAAGTATATTTAGGACTTGCATAGTATTGTAAGGTAGATAGGAAAATTAAAATTTAAAAACTTCCAACCAAAGTGCTTGTAGCTCTTAAGCTTTTCATCCGATTTTCATAAAACATCGCAAAGAACCACCGCGAAGAACTAAGGTTTCGACTAAAATAGCCACGCTCAAATCAATGCATTAATTCAGGAGCTACAGTGGTATCGTACAGACACACGAACAGACAGATACGTCCAACTTATAACACCTGTTTTGATCGGAGGTTAAAAGCAAAAAAAACTCCAACATTTAACTGGATAGGCAGAGAAAACAGCGTTAATGCTCCGTATCTAAGTAGAGAATGAAATATGAAAGATGAATATTAACAGACGAAAGACTGAAATTGTATGCTTATAATTAAAAACTTTACGGTAGCTTAACTTGGACCTGTCTTACTTGCGATTAACCTTGCTCCTTTGTGGTAACATATTTATTGAATTATGCGCTAAAATAAATTGATTATTTATTCATTTAATTAATATTTATCATGCCATCGTGGTGCAGCGGCACAAGGTGTTAGTCTGGAATCAAACCGACTGGTTGTAGGTTTGATTCCAGACTCGACGATATGAAATATTTATTTAAATTTATATTTTCATTTCTTCGCTTTGGTGGAGGTAAAGCGCGGCGTTGAGTTGTGCTACTCAACACCTCGCTTCACCGCGCTTTATGATACGCAAAGCCTCCAGAAGGCAAGCAGGCAGAAAGTAGGCAGAGGGAATTTAGTCTTAACACTAAGTTACCCTGCCCTCTGCCTACCCTGCTGTGTGCGGGATACAACGTGAAGCTGATTTTAGAAGTTATTAAAATGTGAAAATGTGACTCAAAATGCTAATGCTAATATTTTATTGTTAGTAAAAGGGTTGTGTGCGTAAAAATATGAATATAGAAAACGTTTTGCTGCCATAGCTTGTAAGTACGTTTTATCCAAAACGTATGAACAAAGGCGGAGGAAATGTGTGCCACAACAAAAGCCACTCTTCTTCATAGCCATATTTCACGTTAATGAAATAATTGCAAAGTGTTCCTATATAAGGAACTTTACGTTTTATTTGTATATGTTACTCGTATATAGATTTCTCTAAACGAATATGGCAAAAGCTACCGTTTCACAGTGTTATTTTAATTAAAATATTTTATATCTTATTTCAGCGAATACTATTTTGAGCACTGCTATATATTTATCTATTATTTTGTTTTTAGTATCAATATAATTGATATAATGAATCCTTAACATACGTAATAGAATTTTTATTTATTAATAAAAACTTTTTTATTATCATTAAAAAAAAAGAACAAAAGAAAAAACAAAATGTTAATTTTTTTTAACACATATAAATTATTTTTCATAAAATTGCCGACATATAATTAAAAATATAATGAGAAAAAACACTTCTGGTTATCTATCAACGTGCTGCTTAAAGTAGACGGCGAAAGTTATAATGTCGTGGTGTATCTAAGAACAGCTCTTTAAAAATGCTAGACTAGTAATACCTATTAGAACTATAAAATTAGAAGTAGAATAAGTAGAATTATAAGTAGAATAAGTATTATAAGTAGAATTTGATTGTATTTGTTTTCTAGAAGAAAATATTTGAAAAATATCAATCAAATTAAATATAACAACTAAAAACGTTAAATTAAATCTAGTATTTAGAGTATACTTCGCCCTTGTTATCATCAGCACTTCAAGCCCACCCTTGAGATTGAAAAAGTTAATGGCTTGGAACCATTCAGCTCGGTTTAAATAAATCGAAGTCAAACCTTTACCGCCGCAGTTATGTTCCGCGTGGATCCGCTTTTTACATTTTATAATGATATCATTATCGAGTATTAACTCGACTCGCTGATATTCTTCATCCTTATTGTTTTGGATTTGCATAGAAATGTTTTCCGTTCTCTGTAATATTTTATGTTTTATTTATTGTATGGTTATTTACACATTGCATTCCTTTGTTTCTTTGCTGTTATAGTTGTTATTTTAATATATTTTTCTATCATAAAGCAGGATTTTTATTCATAATATGTTTGTATATTTACGTATGAAACCGTCGTGGCGCAGCGTTGTAGATACGATCTCCACTCGAGGAAGTGAAATATTTATTTACGTTTATATTTCCATTTCTTCGCTCCGATGTAGTAATAGCGCGACGTTGATTTCTGCCACTCAACACGCAATGCCTCTAGAATTCGGCAGAAAGTGGGGAACGGCGTGTCGTAACACCAGGCTCCCTTAGTCTACCCTGTAACGTGCAGAATACGGCATAAAGATAAAATAACTCAACGAAATAAAAAAGCTTTAAATTTTTACAAAATTGTATTTGTATATACGCTGTTACAATTACCAAATATATCATTAATTACAAATGGAACACTAAGGGAGGCGTGTTTACATAATTAATGATTATATTTAATGTAACTCAATATTATCTATCAACACTACATTGCGAGTATACGAGTATATCAGGTAACTAATTACAACCATTATTCATAATATGATATAGAATAAATAGCATCGTTTGTGATAGTACTACATGTAGTATGTATGTACTTATATATGAATTGTGGAATGGCCTACCCGCGACAGTGTTTCCAGGTCGATATGACATGGGTACCTTCAAAAACCTTTAAGGCCGGCAACGCACCTGTGAGCGACGATGATCACTTACCTTCAGGTGACCCGAACGCTCGTTTGCCTTGTCCTTGTCCCATAAAAAAACCGATTTAAATGTAGTTTTCACTTAACATTTAGCGTTTCTCTTATTTCGATCAGTTGACCAATAAAAATAGATATGTCGATATAAAGAGTGTCGATATAAAGGATAAAATTTTAGCTATGAAGTTTGATATATTTTTACATTAATAGCTAATTTTTGTATGAAAATGCTTAAAATGATAATTATATTAAATCACTAAATTCATTAAGATGAAAAATAAGTAATTGTGTTGTGCAAGCGAGCGAAGCACTGGTATATAATGTAAACACGAAGTTAAACTTCCTTGAGTGAATGACACTTTATATGATAACCGTGGCTAATGATATAAGAACTTGATCCTCCATTTGTACCAGGAAGACTAGTGACAGATAAAATGTAGACGCTCCGTTGGTGATTTATTGACGGGAGCTCTGAGCAGTCTGCCACTAGTCGTTAAGTTTTTGATACTGACGTGAAGAAAAACACTATATTAGAGGGTCTGTTTATATAATGGGGTGTAAGAAATTATATATTTTTATGAAACGTATAAACGTATAAGGGTCAGTCGTGGTGCAGGGATGCAAAGTGTGACAGTAAAATTAAATGATTGTGGGTTCGATCCCCACTTGAAGAAATGAAGTTATTTAAGTTTATTTTTTATGCTCTGGTTGCTGAGCTATATAAGAAATTTCTGAACGTAACGGAATTTCAACCCGCGTTTCTAGTAAACTATCCAAGCGCTCTGACCATTAAGCCATACGTTTTATTCAAGCTACGTCGACATTCTTGTGAGCTTATTACAATTTATTTATGTTGTAAGCGTAAGAAGTTATATTAATGCGTACAATTGTCAACTAAAAATATATTCATTTATAACTACAAAAACATGCCCCCATTATGTTGGTCATAGAGCAGAGAAACAAGGGTGAGTATTTAAACACGACAGGTTATGGGGTCGATTAAATATTTTAATTTCCTCGCCCTGGTAACTAGGCAAAGCGCGGCGTTAAGTTCCACCACGCAAAACGCAATGCCTCCAGAACTCTGTGAAAAGTGGTGAATAGAAGTTAATTAACGAGAACGTAGTGTCCTAACACTAGGCACTCATAAATTTGACAATCATACGTAGTCAATCTAATACATCCAAATGAAAGCGTGCATCGGAACGTGTATTCCCGTAACTACGGCGGCGGCATCAGCGCTAAACTAAAACAAAAAATCTAGAAACGAGAGCCCACTATTTCCCATTACTGTAATGGAGTCACTTTTCTGTTATATTTTTGTGAATGAATTTTTGTATGGGTTTCCATTAACCTGTGATACTCTTTTGACGGAGTGCTTTCAATTACGGCCATTTTTTTATTATGGAAGCATCCATATCTCTCCTGTAATGTTTATAGATATGCAAGCTCTTGTTATTCGAAGTTATTTAATTTAATTTTAAGAAAAATATTAATATACAAATTTAAATCAAAAACAACTAGAGGAATACATAATGAGTAAAGAGTGAGACTGTAACAATAAATATTTATTATTCAAACATCCAAAGCTATAATAGAATGTTACAAGATTTACGTGCCAGTAAATAAAGTTATCAAACTTAGAGGGGAGCATAATGAAGGCTTTTATGAAAATGAGTTCACTAAAAGTGTTGAAATGAAAGAGCTTACGGTTCCATTGATAGCCCTGGGACTATCTCTGGACATAAAGGCGGACTGTAATCAAACTGATTTAATTAAATTTATAAAAATGTTATCTTAACAGTACTGACTTACTTATAGGAGAAGGAAATTTATACTTATTTAGTTTCACAATTTATCAAAAAACCAGTTAAGTGTGAGTTGGATCCGCCTATCGAGTTTTCCGTATAAATTTCAGAATTGTAGGTTAACGTAATTACTCGTTTAACTTATAAACGAAAACATACTGAAGTTTGCGTTCAAATGAACTACAAATATAAGTTCGTAATGATTTTTTTCTATGAAATATTTATAAATTTTCATCTTTAGATTTTTTTCTTTGTTTTTATTCTAAGTTATTCGCTTCGCTGTTACTTAGAAGCTTAATTTTCACTTTGCTGGATATAAGGGATCAAAGATTTAAATAATTTAATATCAAAATATTAATTTCAACTCGATACCTCTTATTGATCTCGAGAGAAATGGTCTTGACAGACGGACAGACGTGGATTCTGTTTTTAATTTTTGTGGTACGGATCACAATATTCTAAAACAAAAATCAAATCAAGACAGCTTCACGCTGTATCCCGCAAACAGCACGGTAGGCAGAGGGAACATAGTGTTAAAACACTGCGTTCCCCACTTTCTGCCGAATTCTGGAGGCATTGCGTGTTGAGTGGCAGAACACAACGCCGCGTTTTGCCTCGACACCAGGACGAAGAAATGGAAATATAAACGAAAATAAATATTTTACTACCTCGAGTGGGAATCGAACCTACAACCGTCGCGTTACAGTCACACCCTAGTGCCGCTGCGCCACGACGGCCTAAAGCGACGCTCCCAAACAAATTTACATCATAATTATCATGCAATGGAATGTATTATAAATATAATTTTATATATATTAATTAATATTATATTATATGCATTTGGTTCCAATATATATATATATATATATATATATATATATATATATATTTATGTATTGCCGTGGTTAAAGTTAACATTAGCTTATTACCGATACAAACTTAACATTTATTATTATTTGAGATTTTTTTAAAGATTTAATCATTTATTAGTGTATCAAAATTAAAATTTACCAAAAAGTTACATAAATCTACAGCGTAATTGAAAGTACCACTTATAATATAATATATATAATATATAAAATGTAGGCTGGTTCTTCTTTCTGGTAACATAAATCACAAAGTTCTTTGAATTCGCAATACTGGTAGCGACATTTTACCGCCGAATTATTCGCTTTAGATACGTACGAGGATCTCGAGGGGATTCATTCAAAACAACGCAAAGGGGAAAAATACATCAAACGTGAATAGCTCGAAACGACCTTTTCACCCCCATTGTGTGGTTATTTATATAGTGTTTGATTAGTTACCTCGTTAGAATTTCAACCGGTACACATTTAATTTAGAAGTCGAAATTTTAAGTTTTTAGAACAAAAAAAATAATAA
>DWGR01003834.1:0-11739 GCA_018247715.1 Heliconius burneyi | reverse complement strand
ACACGCAAATAGTGATTTTGACGAGTGACATTCACTGTTTAAAAACTGCGTCACACGTACGCAGAGTGCTGCATCATTGACGTCATATTTCTTACATTTATCATTTTCTTTTTATATCAACATTATAAATAATAATATTTTTTATATTAATTTCAAGTTGAAACTTTTAAAGTTATTTAAAGGCAAATTTTAATTAATATTCCAAAAGAAATTGGAACCATTTCTGAACGCTTACATAAGCTGCGTTCCGTTACACAGGTTATAAATCAATAATAAACAAAAATGTTTTATTATAAATTTAAAAACAATAATAGTAATCGTTTTTTTGCCAATAAATACATTATTTTTAAAACTCAAATAATATACAGAAATTCTTGTATATCAATTAGCTACGTATTATCCAAAAATATTTTCTTTCGTTTAGGCGTTGTACACAAATGAACAATTTAAGCAATCTGTGTTATTATATCAATTTTAGCGGCAGTTTTTGTTTTTAGATATGAAGCAAGTAAAAATATGTTGGGCTTATGATTGTATTTTATTTGTATTTCAAATAATACTGAGAATTGTAAGGAAAAATATTTTTTATTTAAATAGATTGTTTTTTAATTGTCGAAGAACTTTTTGTTATCTAAATTATTTCCCGCTTTACCACGGAACGCCTGGTTGCGAAAGTGACAATTATATGAAAATAATGAACATCCATAACATTGTAAGACAATTGTCAATGTGACGGTATTTTACAGAAAATAAAATAATAATACCCACATAATTATTTATAAAAGGTGAGGGAACGGCTATAAAAAGTGACGTTTTTGATGTATTGAGTCAGTACACCATGCTCGTCCTCTACGCTGACGACATTGCCCTGTTGACGAAGAGCCTCAATCCCATCCACGCCGCCACCAAGCTCCAGCGAGCACTCGATCTGCTGCCGAACTGGCTCGCGGAATGGAAGCTCGCGCTCAATGTGGCCAAGACCCAGGCCGTATCGTTTGGGTGCCGCAGGAGCCTCCTCCGTTTAGTCTGCAGGGTCAGCGTGCGACGTCTTCCGAGGGACCTGCTCCCTTGCCCTGATTCCAATCCCGATCCTAACTCCTGAGCTGCCACCTCGGCCGCTGGTCGCTTAAGCTGGGCCTCCCTCGGGCAACCGTGGGTCTCACCCGGCTGAGCTTGACCGCCCAGGTGGCTCATAGCTCACTCCAATCCCCCCTGAATCAATTCCCCTCCCTCTGCGCTCCTGCACAGCGGGCGCAATGTCCTCATTGGGCTATATGCCCCCCCAAAGACGCACCCATAGCGATGGGTGCCGGTTAGACACCCACGGCGATAGGGTTAATCACCCCGGTTGCCGTTTCCCGGCGCACGCGTCGGATGTCAGAAATTACGGATTGAAATTACGGATTGAGTCAGTACGTCGTCAGTCTGCCTCCCGGAAGGGGTAAATCTAAGACGATGTTTGAGTATATAAAATCAGTGTCAATGCGGTAAAAATCATGCATAAGTGTAAAGTCAAATCATGCGTATGTCATATAGAAACAGTGTAAAGTGCGGTGTAAGGTGTACGAATCGTGCAAAATGTAAAAAAGGAACAATAAATTGTGGTTATAAAGTAATCTTATACTTCTCTCCTGACATGTTGACAAATGTCAGAAGTGGGATCCAACACCTAAAGATAACCGGTGTTGTTACTACGCCCAAAGCAGACCAATAGGCGCACGACGACCAACACGGTACGTCTGTAACGGTTATCGTAGACGGAAAAATAGACGCAGAGATAATTAGCGGAAGCGATCACAGCAACCGTAATAACCGAAGTTGCAGTGAACCGAAGACAATGAAAATCGTCTTCCTTGAAGTAAGCATCGTTATGAAGGTACGAACATTTTTGATAGTAACTGCAATATTAGTTCTCAATTAGAAGTGCAGAAGCGGCACAATATGGTAACAAAATTCTAATAAGATATCAAGATTTAAGAAAAAATTTTTTGTAAGAAGTAGGAAAAGAACACTTCTCGAAAGACTTTTGAATCTTAATTATTATCACAGCGGTCGAACTAGTCACTATAATTAAAAAAAAAAAGCTAAATGTCATATTATAGTTTACTCTGTTAAAGTCTGTAGAGAAGTTAATCGCGCAGATGAACTAAGTGAAAATGTAATAAAAAATAAAGTAATCCGATGAACGTACTGTCGTAAGCGGCATTGCTTTGAATTCTTTCATTAAATTAAGAAGTAAAAAAAAAATCTTTATTAAGTGCAACAAAAGGCCCGTAGTATATTAAGTGAAGTAAAGGTAAAACTCGAGTCTTCCATAGTTTTTGGTAAATCGACGATTAGTAATTATGATATACAAACTATTGTTGATGGCGTTTCAGCAATAACGGAAGTGCTTGTAGTGTCTAATATATATTTAATTAGGTCTTAGGTCTGAGGCTAATAGGGAACAAATATTTATAATGTTTTAGACTCGCGACACTTCTAAAATGATAACAAAACAAAATTATAATTTATCGTATTATCATTTGGTAAAATAAAAAAAGGATCTTATAAAGTTAAAGCATCAAACAACGTTTAGTAGTATAGCAATAGTAGATGTAATTAGCATCTACTATGATGATGATAAATAAGCCAAATTACAAAGATTAATAGCTTGCAGAAGACGAAAAACGGAGAACGGAGAACGAAAAAGGGTTAGAACTGTGTAAAGAATATTTTGTTTTATTAGGATTACATGAATTTAACGATAATAGTGGTAAATTTATTCTAAAATAACTTATTCAAGACAAAAAGAAATAACTAGAGCTTTCAAAATATAGTTCAGTTTCAGATTAAAGTTGAAAAGCTCTGATGTGTTTCAAAGTAAAAAAAAAAATGTTTGAAATAAAAATAAAAACTTAAAGTAACATGGAAACGGAAAATAAATAAGAAATGAAATGAATGTTAACGTAGATATTTCATTAAAGTAATAAATATAGAAATTGCGTTGTTATTAATTTAAGAGTTGGTGGTGAGCTAACATATTAAATTTATTGATAATAGTCCGGTCGTATACAAACATTATCGTTTATCTTTTCAATGGTTAAAGAAATTATGCATAATTTACTTTACTTAAATGTGAATCGAGCTCCTAGCTTGCTAGTCTAATAGATACTAATTATTAAATGAAATTTTTAGGCGATTTATATAAGAAAGTATTATTGCTAAAACTCTTACTTAATTGTTAAAAAGGCTAGTATATTTAAAGGATAGTTAATGAACAGCACACATAGATGCGCTTATATTACTTCAGCAGTTTCATTAAGGTGAATGACGAGCTGTTAGTCATCAAACGTCACTGGATAAGCAACTATGATTTAAAAACTGGTAGTTTCTGCGTTACAGCACTTTAGATTTTATTCACTGGTCTAAAGGTTAAAATAGTGACATATTGTATTCATTATGGGCAACTTTTAAAAACGTGATCTTATTAAATGAAACTTATTATTGATATTTAGATAAAAAAAAAGCTGATGAAGGAATTGATAAAGAGGAATAGTTAATTTCTGGTAATCATTGAAAGTTTGAAATAATACAACCAATTAGAGGAACAGAAACTAATGACGTAATTACAATATAATATTTAGTTATATTTTATATATTTACTACTTAAAATGTGAAAAAGGAACATTAAATTGTGGTTAATGATAAAAGTATAAGAGAGTACTTAATGTACTCTCTTATACTTTTCTCCTGACATGTTAAGGATATGGATATTCAATGCTTATACTCAGCGTTGCCAGATGTCCCGATTTTTACCATAAAAATTATATGTCCCGAGGTTTTGTCCCGCTTTTTACGGATTATTCCACATATTATGTTTTTTTATTACATTAAGATTTTAATTAGTTAATAATAACTTCATAGGAATACAAACAACTATTACTATACCTACTTGTAAGTTACGTACAATTCTGAATACTTCCCTTTATAGTGTCAAAATATGATTTTTTTGCTGTATAAACGCCCATATCTTTTATGTTAAGTCAGCTTCACGCTGCATCCCGCACCCAGCAGGGTAGGCAGAGGGAACTAGGGTGTGTCTGGGTGTGACTACGGAGTGTCTTACACTCCGTTCCCCACTTTCTGTCGAATTCTGGAGGTATTGCATGTTGAGTGGCAGAACTCAATGTCGTGCTTGTCAATCTCAATGTCGTCTCGACACCAGAGCGAAGAAAATGGAAATATAAACGTAAATAAATATTGCACTTCCTCGAGTGGGGATCGAACCCGCAACAGTCACGTTACAGTCACATACTTGTGCCGCTGTACCACGACGGCCTCAAAGCTGGCCTTTTGTTAAGTAAATATAGAATTTTTTTTTAGGAAATCATGTAGAATCAGAAGATCTGACTATATGGTTTGTATTTTAACTCGATATCTCCAAGTGTTTCTCAGATAAAGGATCTTGGCAGATAGACATACAGACAAACAGATAGACATACAGACAAACAGATAGACATACAGACAAACAGACGGACAACAAAGTGATCTTATAAGGGTTCCTTTACCTTAAAAGATACGGAACCCTAAAATCGGATTAATCATAAATTAAATCCTGATTATTTTATTTTTGTCCCGCTTTTTCACTAAAAGAATCCCGCTATTTTACGTAAAATGTTCAATTATCCCGCTTTTCTCCAGAGTAAAAATCTGGCAACGCTGGATATGAATTTCATATCTACTTCAACATCTCAGTGATTCGTCCCTATTTATTTTTTTTTTATTAATAATATATTTTGTCATAGTAAAGTTTCCACGGAACTCAATATCATCATATTTAAAACAATAAGATGTTTGACAAATATCACAGTAGATAGTCCTACTTTTGTAATGACTAAATTTCACCTTGTTAAAAATAACAGAAGCGGTGATTGAAACAGGTTCCACTCTGACGTTTGTTGTAGGATATTTCGGATTCACGTCTCCTAAACACCATTGAACAATAGACATACGGCTAAAATTAATGTATTGATCTTCAGTTTTACATTATATGGAAGGTACATAAATTTAAAGAAAATTCAAAGCCCTTGGTATCGTGTACAAAGACCGGGAGTGGTGGACTTACACATTTTCAAGTTGCTGTAGGCTGTTCAGATTTTTCTGCTCCTCTGCAAATTGCACATGTTGGTGATTTTGGTAACAATTCACTGTCTCGATGGATTTTAACGTGATTTTTTTGGTAATAATCTGCGAATTGATAATTGTACACTACAATATCAGTCAGTTGTTACCAAAATTAACGATGACATCGTTTTAGAAACATTTAAAGGTTCTTGATGCAAGGTTGATCTCGAATAATTTGTAACGTTCTCATATATTAATATTATATTTCAAGCTATATCCTACTAATAAAGTCGTCTACATAAAAATGGTCTAAATCCTAAGTACGATAAATACTTAGGATAAACATACAAAGAAAACAGGCCGTGTGTTCCCGGCATAGAATAGGATCACCCTGTTACTGGCGGTGTTTTAAGAGGCGACTTAAGTACGAGTGGGTGAGTCACGTCGCCAGCAATGGTAACACGCATGGGCAGACTCGACCGGATTATTACTACCCCCGGCATTGAAAACCGGCGTGAAGTAATGGCTTTATGCCACTGCGTTTCGTATTAGGTAATGCCGGGCTCCGCTGCCCAACCACCTCAAAAGTTGGCAACGCTCCTAGCTCTTTGGGTGTTACGCGGGGTCGTGGACGGCAGTGATCACTTACCATCAGGTGACCCGTACGCTCATTTGCCGTGTTTTTTCCAAAAATAAAAGGCTCTATAATGATACCTGTGGAATCTAGTTCCCTACTCGATCCCCACTCGACGAAACG
The DNA here is from genome assembly GCA_018247715.1 of Heliconius burneyi. Taxonomy (NCBI): domain Eukaryota; kingdom Metazoa; phylum Arthropoda; class Insecta; order Lepidoptera; family Nymphalidae; genus Heliconius; species Heliconius burneyi. The sequence goes on along the minus strand of DWGR01003834.1, from coordinate 5,876 downwards.
AAATATTTATATTTCCGTTTCTTCGCTCTGGTATCGAGGCAAAAGCGCGGCGTTGAGTTTCGTCACTCAACACGCAATGCCTCTAGAATTCTGTGGAAAGGGGGAAACACAGTGCGTTAACATTATGTTCCCTCTGCCTACACTGCTGTGTGCGGGATATAGCGTGAAGCTGATTTAATTTTGATTTTTAATTAAGTATTTAGATATTTTTTTTGAATGGTCAATATCATGGATATGGTTAAATTCTATCAATTAAATGCCTTATTAAGCTGCTCGAATTTTATACGAGTTATAAAATTTTAAAATAGTTATCATGTCACATGTTGTACCATTGATGTTTTCTCAAAAGCAGTATGTGTTATTTGTTGATTCAAATTACGCTATAATTTGTAAAAAAGTTCTATTGAAAAATTTTTGTGCCGATATAAAGCGCGGCGTTGAGTTCTGTCACTCGACACGCAATGCCTCCAGAATTCGGCAGAAAGTTGGGAACGGAATGTCTTAATAATAGGTTCCCTTTGCCTACCCTACTGCCTGCGGGACACAGCGTGAAGCTGATAGAAATATATTTGATATCATTGGAAAGGTGACTAAATGAGAATGTTTTCAGTATAATAGGACCAATTTTTTTGATATAACAAGTTCAGTTACTAATCTCCGACAGCCTTCCCTAACCAATATTAATTCTTATACGACTAAAGAATCTATAGATATACCTCAAAGAGATTTAATTAACTAGAAGTTACGAGACGACAGTGCTGCAAGCAATTAGGCGAAAGTTTCCCCATTTGCATGTTATGGGCCAAGTTTTCGATCGACCTCACCCCAAGTGCGAACGGTAAGAATTTGAAATGATAATTTTTTTTAATTTCAAGCAGATTATCTATAAAAGCTTAGGACGTGATTGGACTTTATAAAGACTTTTTGGAATTTGCATAATGAAAAATGTGTACCAAATTTGATTGAACAAATTAAATCTTAAAATTGTTGTTTTAATTTTATCTTTTTAATAGCTTCATATCGGCGCTGGTTTGCTTAGCATAGGTGAAATCCCAGTCCGCTCGATGGCTGCAAGCCGAGGTTCGAATCCCACTAGGGGCGCCCTTACAGTCGTTAACTTCCTCACAGGCAGCCACTTAGTGCTTGCATTTCTTCAGTGACAGAGTACCCTTTTCCCTGTCCAATCGGTGTCGCTGCCAATAGGGCTTTAATAGCATTAACCTCATGTTCGAAAAAAAAAGCAATTTTGTAGAACAAAATTCTAGGTAGACTAACTCAGTGTTGAGACATTACGTTCTCCCTTTTCCGTTCAGTTTTCAAGAAATTGCGTTTTGAGTAGCGGAACTTAACGAGAGACTAAAAAAGATGAAAATAAAACAAAACGAATCGCCTGTAAGGGTATCAATCTCACAACCTGCTTGCAGTCAGACACGATGCCGCTGCGCCTCGACGGCCTGTGTACATATAGGTATACAAAACTTAAACAAGTGAATCCGATTTTACAACCACGCTTCAATGAATGTTACACCGTCCCCATTGCACCATTGAAAAAGTTTTTGCATATGAATAAAGCGAATTACATTTGGTAGACATGAAAAAAATTGGTGTAATCCATTCAGACGAGTGTCGGTCCTTTACGTGACGTTGAGCTTCTATTTGTCGACTTTTAGGTTATTTTACGTGGAAACTTTGATTGGAAGACATTTGGAAACGCATTTCGAATGTTAAATAAAGACTGTTTTGTAGAATTTCGATCTGTTTCGGTTTTATTTCTATCGGCCTTTTTATATTCAAAGTTTTGTCACTGCAAATGGTGGGCTGTAATGGTGATTGCGTGGAGATTTTCTTAGGAGTTTTTCAGTTTAGTGTTAAATTCTCGATAATATTACGGTATTTCTTTTTGAAGTTATAAGGATTCTTGTATTTTATACTATAATATATTTTAATTGGTATAATAAAATATTTTATAATGAAAAATTTTTGCCGTTACTGGTATCATGGCGCAGCGTCACAACGCTTGTCTTAAAACGCGACCATTGTTGGTTCGATTTGCTTTCGGGAGAATTACCGATATCCATTTCTCCGCGCATCTCAATATCTCGAAATTTGGGCAGTGTTTGAGGGACGAAGAGTCTTAATACTAGGTTCCCTGTGCCTACCCTGCTACATGCGAGATACAGAGTGAAATTAGAAAGAGGAAGAGAGAGAGGAGGAGAGAGAGAAAAATAATATAACTTCATTTTTATTAGGATTTCCCCGCAAATAATTATTATAAACTTTAGAGTGAACTGACAACCTTACACGACCATGTTGACCTTACATGTGCATAGTATCAAAGTCTCTAGCTTGCTTTAAACTTAATTACCAACGCTATTTGTCTGGCTAGCTGAAGAAAACTCAACTAATTGGCGAATACACTTTCCTAATGAAATCGACACCTGCGTTTCGTTTTGTGTCTGCCCGTTAAATGGTTGGGATTTTTAAGTGATTACGTAATTGGATAGCCGCTGTCGTGCAATTACTGTAGCATTGTGTTGTATAAAACACATTTTGAATTCAGGTAAAACTTTTATAAGGATTATTTTTTTCAGCTTCACTCGCTTCGCTGTATTCTGCATTCAGAAGGGTAAGCAGAGGCTCAGTTTTAAGACATTCTCCTCATCAGTTACCACTGAGTTCTGGAGCCATTGCCTGTTGAGTGGCGGAAATCAACGCTGCAAAGAAATAAAAGTATGAAATATTTCATTCGAACGAAGTGGACACGAACCGCAACACGCGAACACCCTTGTGCTCTTGTGCTATGAGGCCTTATAAATAATATTTTAACTATTTATCTATATAAATCATTTATTTATTGATGCTATCGTGGTGTAGTGCGACTGAGACGACATCGGCTAAACGTGGATTTGGTTTGATACCAATCAACACGCAATATGTTGATATCTAAGCTTTCAATTCGAATAAAAATGCTTTTTTTAGCTTCACTTTTTTAGTTTTAAGACTCTCCGTTCCCCACTTTCTGCCGAAGTCTGGAGGCTTTGGGTGTTAAGTGGCAGAACTTAATGCCACGCTTTGCCTCGACACCAGAGCGAAGAAATGGAAATATAAACGTAAATAAATATTTCACTTCTTAGAGTGGAGATCGAACCCACAACCAGTCGATTTTGAAGCGCACGAAGTCACACCCTTGTGTCGCTGGGCCACGACAGACTGTATGCGAAGCAATAATGCTTGTTTGCTGTAATTTTTAGTTATCCAGCAGTTAGAATCCTTGACATTTTAAAGCTTCCCAGATAATACCGAAATTTATACTGTATACGAGTACAATGGCAACATAGGTAAAAGTTTCTATAAATATATTTTATACTACGTTACCTCAAAACATCTTCATATTCCGCCACATTTCGCCTGAACAATACGCCCAAATTGCTCCTACTATTAGCCAGGGTAAAGGTATTCTCTATTCTCAACGTGACTACGTGATGTGAAAGCTAACGAATTTAATTTGCTGTCGAGAGATAGTCCCAGCTAATAGTTCGTAGGAGATTTATGTGTCTGGTTTTCAAATTTTACTTGTGATTGTAGAGTCGGTGGAAAAATTCTTTGGTTTTTGTAAGAAAAGTGGTAATGTCAGAATATTTTTTTTGTATTTAAGTGTTTCTTATAGTGAACAAAATCAAATTAAGGGCTAAGATTCAGGATTGCTTTCGGAATACATGAAAAATAAACATCAAAATTGTCAAATTAGGCTGTTTAGACTGGATCTTACAAGGTGAGAAACGCAGTTTGGAGTTATATTTTATGAAAAGATTTTTTAATTTAAATTTCTGTTAAAATTCTTCAATGGGTACGGATTATCCGGATCCCTCTACTATTACGCCCATGGTAATAGTTTGTCGTAGAAGATTTATGTGTCTAGCTTTCAAATTTTGTTTCTTTACGAGAAGATTCTAATATGTTTTACGAACATACTAGTTGTCGACTTCAGTTTCGCTGGCATGGATTTAAAAAAAAGATCTCTTCTCTTTCCCATAAACTTTTTGAATAATCTCTTAGTGCTCCCCTATTCAACTTTTAAAGTCCACAAGTTTTATCGTCACTTTTTTTGTTTTAAGTAAATACTTAAAACATAGAAAGTTATACCAATGGATTAATATATTTTTAAATCGTTTTTAAGATAGCTGTTTATTTTTCTTGGGTTTTACTTCAAAATAGAAAATACTTTTATTATATTTATTTAACTAAATCAATATACGTTTTACTTCATGTTAAAAATCAAATAATAAATCGTTTTTTACATTTTACGATTTTTTTGTTAATTATCAATTTATTGATATGTACTGACCGTATTATTAAAGAAATAGAAATATTGAAGAAATTTAAGATTATTTATTAGAATAGAAAATTAATTAAAAAAAGTAAAGTTAAAATGTAATTATTAATTTAATTTAAAATTTTTAACTTCAATTTATTGTTAAAATGAAACTAACATTACATTAGTTCAGTATAGAACAAGATTACAGTTGAATTTCCGCGGCGAGAGCGGATACTGAAGCTTATTAGGCCATCAGATAAGCGATATTTATCGAATAATTAAATAAATAAATAATATCACAAATTATAAGAACCAATTAAAAATGATTTTTCATTTTTAAAATTTAACATCTCTTAAATAATAATTATTAATTGAACATAAAAATAAATAATTGTACTAATTAAAGTAAGACACCGACCGAGTATACTGTACTTTTTCGTTTTGAATCCAAATGCTTTAAAATTGATTCCTGGAAAATGTGCAAAAAAAATCACCTACATGTAATAAAATTATAAAGTCATGGCCATAAGGAAAGTGCGAAATTCATTGCTATTGAAAAGGATAAATCCTTTTGATTCGTCTTCGTTTCCAACGCGAGGAGCCGGAAATAGGCAAGGATTTAAGTTTATTCTGCCATATATAAATTAATCTTGTTTACATTTATCTGTTGCTAATCTTTTTAAAGTGTATTCGGCGAAGATAAATGGTCTATAGATTTTATCGCTTGTTCGACTTGAAATATCCTTTTTAAGAAAATGAATATATCGAAGAATGTTGGTGCTTGTTGGAAAATAAGTTTCTCTGGCTAGACAAGATATACAATAAATGTGTAATGAGTTTTATTTGTGCACATTATAAATGATAGATTTATTTACAAAAAAAAAAGGAATACAGCTAACTTTCTTAGAAAACAAAATATTTTAGTTATAGTCAGACTTATAACATGAGAGGAAACTACTTTAATTTAAGTTTTATGTGAATCACATGGTTTACCACTCCGCTCTAAGTCTACTCTTGAAATTCCCTGTCATTCTTCTTTCTTCTATGCAAATTCCTTCTCCATCAAGTCTGTCCGCTTGTGGAATTCCTTACCCATAACAGTCAAACAAGCTATGACTATACAAACATTTAAAAAGAGGCTGAAAGATTATTATTTAACGCTATAAGTACGTGCCAATTGTATAATCAATACTGATATTAATATATCCTGTATTTATTTCTTGTTCTTGTTTCTGTCTTCTAATAAAAAAAAGATTATTTTATGAATCTATGTATATAAGCAAAGTAGTATGTACTTACTCATATATTTATGTGTGTGTATGTATGTATTTATATGTGTATATGTAAAATTAGATATCAATTCTGTACACCCCTTCCCTTTTCAGACAATGTATTCTCTCCTCTACCCAAAGGTTGCCTGCAAGAGATCGCTCTATTTTACTGTTCTAAGGATTAATATATGTATATGTGTCTTGTCTTTCTATTGTACAATTAAGAGTATTTTATTTTTATTTATTTTATTTAGCATTCCATGGAGTGCCCAGGGCATTGCAGTGTGACG
>DWGR01003833.1:0-11739 GCA_018247715.1 Heliconius burneyi | reverse complement strand
TATGTCTGTCTGTCATTCCATACGGTGTATCGCCTTACAAGGATTTGTGTCAGTTATTTACGTTTATCTATCACTTGGACTTGTTTGCTTTGGATAATCTCTGACCTAGTAATTAGTTTACTATCTAGAGTTTTGTTGCGGTTTCATATGTGAATTCTTATGTTTTTGTGATTTTTCTAAAAGAAAAGCTAGTAATAACCGTAGAATATTATATAGTAATAATTGTATGACCAATATTTCTTAGGACTTGATGAAAACGGTAGATATATGATGACTAAATTATTTGGAAAATATTTAAAACTTACGACGTTTCTTCGTTTAATATTTTAATTTTATGAAATATTAAATTTTTAAGAAAATAGTAAAAATAAAAAATAGAAATTAAAAAAAATTGAATTATAATCGAATTATTCACAATCTTATATTTTCTAAATATGGCAATGAGTTCTTTTTTTATTTTCTGTTGCACTTGTTACTGGAACAATTACTTGATTGCATACGTCTCTACAAATATTATTTCTATATTAATTATATAAAACTAAAGAGTTTGTAAAGTTGAATGCGCTAATCTCGGGAACTACTGATTCGAATTGAAAAACTGTTATTTCGTAGAAGGCTAGACCCAAAAAAAAAATGTAATTTGGCATCACATGACAGATTTTTAGTGTCGGATTGGTGTTTCCTTTGACTTCGAGGGTTAAGCCGAAAGTAAAAGAGTTAAAATAAAAGAGATATTTTTTATTAAAGCATTAAAGCGGATTTTAATAACAATTCGTTTAAAATATATAAATGAGGATTTTTTAAGTATCTTTACAGATACCAATTTGGATTCGACTTCATGTCCTTTAGATAAGATTTTTTTATCTTACTGCAGTTGGCCATGTCGAGCATACAGTAGGTACTGTATACTTTTGCAATAGAAAAATATGAACGCTTAGTCATAATTGTTGCTCATTATGTTATCAGAGGTTGTCGCGGCATAGAGGCTCTGCGGCTGAATATAACCGCGAGGGTAGTCGATTCGATGCCAACTCGAGGGCTTAATTATTTTCTGGTCCACGGTCTGATAAAAAAGCGTGGCATCTACACGCAATGTCTTGAAATTCTTTGCACTAAGTCCAATCCAGCACAAGGCGACAAAAAAATATATTGTTACTATTAAAATGTAGTATATTTCAAATATTCTAATTTTCACTGTATATTTTTTGCAATAAGTAATAGTTGATGTAGTTGTTCCTCCTTCTCTATAACAAGCCTTATTTAGAGTCCATATTTTGAATCAACAGAAGTCACTCTTTTCTTCCCCAATTTCAGTTTAAAGCGAGGTGCCATGTTACCTGTGCTATGTTCACTTATTGAAAATTATGACAGTATTTATTTTTTACTTTTTTTTCCTTAACTCAAGTTTTCCATTACTTACTTTGAGAAGATCATATAAAAAGAGAGATGAATTTGACTTTGGACTATATTATATACATGGCAGGTATCTTTAATATGTAAATACGTACATAAAAATGTCTTAAAAACAAATTACATTGATAGTTACTTCAAATTAATTAATTGAAACCGGATATTTTCCTATAAAATTATATACTAAATCTAATTTATTTTAAATCTTATATAGGTATGTTATATATATGTTAACGTTTTTTTATATATATGTTAACGTTTTTTTTACATATCTAAAATTTCTCTTTCATCTTGTTAAACGACTTCACCGTTGTGGCGCAGCGGGACAAGTGTAGTAACATATTGTAAGCGCGACGGTTGTAAATTTTATTCTCACTTAGGGAAATGTAGAGCGTAGAGTTCCTCCACTTAATTCACAGTGTACTGAAAATTGGGTGGTGACTAGGGAACGGAGTATCCTAACACTAGGTTATAAATGTTTTTGTATTTTTCCATACCTCATTGAATTTTAAATGCTCTATTTCTCAATAATTATTTTATTATATTTTCTTAAAAATATATTTCTAAGTTTAAACGTATTAATAGCAGCACATACTTACCTGTCCATTCAAAACAATATCCTAGCGTAGCCATTATCCCATAGGTCTATGAACCAATGAGTCACTCACAATGTAAACTTCCGCGCGTTTGACGTTAGAAAGTGTAGGTCCTACCATTACGTTCGTTGAGATGTATTTGAAAAGACAGAATAAAGAGAGATTTAAATGCTTAGTGGATGTGACAGTTTTGTCTCTTAAAAATGATTTATTCTATGTGACTCGTTTTTTTATTCTGGACTCTTACGTTACGTCAGATACAGTCAATTAAATTAAAATTAAATAGCCTATATTGTTTTTTATTTATCTTTATTTAAAAAGTAATAATTTTACCGCAACAAAATAATTAAATGTAAATTAAAATAAATACAAGCAAAATAATGAACATGTCACAGATAAAAAATCTAGATAGAGAACAATAAAGACATACTACATAGAGGACTGTCAGTTTTCCCGCGCAAACCGCAGCACTGTCACGCCGTGCATACAAATCGGCCATTTTTATTCTGTGCATGCCTCTCAAATGTCCGCCGATTTATTTTCACTCGTGTTCAAATGAAACTCACTTTCTGCTCGGTTTACTACTTGCTACAAATCTATTTTCTTGAACGAAAACGAAAATGGATGGATTCAAATGAATTTGTAGGTGGGTGCGATAAGTCTTGGTCGGTTTTGAGGAGTTCTCATTTGGTTTTGTGGAAGAGCTCGTAATTTAAATTTTAATCAGTGATTTAATTAGTGTTTTAGTTGTCACATTATGATTAAAGCCAGAGAAATAACTCTGTATTCTCAACTTTTAGTCTATTTTTAAAGTTTTAGTTTTGGGTAATGGACTCGAATTGACATTACTTGAGAGCGACCGAAAAATGTGATTTATTTCAAGTTTAGTTTCAAGACACTTTCTATTTAGCAATACGCAAATAAGAAAGCTTTGATAGAGCATATACAGGATTGAATTAAAGCTATTCGTTTTGTCGTAAAGCTTTTCGTTGAAGCTATATTCCATGCATAGTACGGTAGGCTGAGGGAACATGGCAACATAGTGTTGGGACACTATCGTTTCCCACATTACATTGAATTCTCGTGGCATTGCGTGTTGAGTTGCAGAACTCAATGACGCTTTGCCTGGATACTAAGACGATGAAACGATAATTTTAAATTTTTCATTTCGATGACTGGGAATCGAACCCGATAAATATATAATAGTGATTTGAAGTTTTGACAACGTACAACTTGTTATATTAATGCATTTTCATATACCCCATGAACCGAAGTTTTCATCCTTACGACTTGATGCTTCAAATGAATTGTTTTAGATAAAAGTGGGTACTTTCCATGCATTTAGGTTTTAGAATAGCACAATTGCACCAGCAGCAGCAGAATATAAATATTTCTAAAGAATTCTCGCTGACAGATTGCTCGGTGGATGCCAACTGGGTCGACTTTTCTAAGTCGACGTGAACAACGATTTGTTTTATTCGTGATATGGTGATACTGTGGATTGTATTACGATTTATAAAATCGTATAAGGATTATGTTGGTCATTCTCTCTCTCTGCTCTATATATTAGTAGTGGCCTGAACGCGGCTTCGCCTGCTTAAATGTGTTATCCTGATGTATTCATCTAAATACGTTAAGTATTCACTGCCTGAAAGTGGCACAAGCATCCAAACCCACAAATATTCACATTTAAAATATTAGTAGGAAGTAATGCTCTAAGATTTCTAACGTAAATGAATGAGTGCATTATGCGGCACCCTGTATAAAGCAAAGTAGGCAGAGGAAACGTAGTGACTAAGACACTCCGGTCTCATTCTTCATTGCCTTATTTTGTCTAGTTACCAGAGCGGTTGAAAAATAATGACGACGGCCACTGTATAAGCTCTCATAAAATTACTATTTTGATTTTCTTTTCTTAACCAACTTATATAAAGGAACATAAACGAACAAAAAAATCTTGTATTCCAATGTCTTCAGGGTATTCTAGAAACTTTTTAAAATGTTCCAAACATTCGTTAACTTGTCAAAATTATCTTTATTATTTATCAACAAAGTGTAGGTTTATGTAATATATATAATCTGTGAAACTTTCTTCTACAGTTAATTACCATATTACCATAGATAATAAATTTAAAAAGTCTTAAAAAGGGCGAATGGGCAGTAAATGCCCATTTTATTGGCGGTCTCGGGGTTCTGGGAATAACTTCCGTGTTATTGCGGTTTTAATTAGATTTTTCTTGGAAAGTTTGTTTCGTTGTAAATATAGACACGTTTCAAAATGTACACTTTTGTACACGAGGAGCACTTGAACCCGCACTTATTGAAATGAGTGAAGCAAGGCACTTTGTCTTAATAAAAACACGACGGTTGCAAGTTTTATTTCAACTTGGTCCGGTAGACGAGGCGCGACGTTGAGTTCCGCCCTCCACACGCAATGTCTTAACATTAGATTTAATATACCTCATGAGAAGTGTCTATAGGGAGGGAGGGAGCATGATGCTAATAACTTTTGTAGCTTCTAACTGAATAGATCTTTTTATATTAAAATATGAAATCGAGTAAAATACGCCCGCGTCCTGAATTAGGTTTTGCATGAAATTACATACATATGTTAAATATTATGCAATAAAATGTTTTCTACACCTTAAGGCGTGGAGGTTGTGTGTTTTTTACTATTGTAAGATCATTCACAGCGTTGGGTCACTTATAAATCGCTCTAATATCTAAGATCGTATTCGACATGTCGTTTTCATTCATAGATTATAATGATTTACACATACGGGCCTTAGTGTCTTAACATTATTTCTCTGCCTATCTGGACATTATTTTAAATACTCTTCTTGTTCTTTGAAAATATATAAAAAAATAAATATGTATACTTTAATGGAAAAAGCAATAATTTTTAATTAATAAAAATGCATTTAGGAAATAAAAAAAATATTCTTATCAAATTAAAATTGTAAATGTTAAACTTATTTACAGTAAAAAATATTATTGAGTTATATATTTTTTTTAATTGAAAACTTTTATCCACGCTGTATTCCGCATATAGACGGATACTCGTAGTGTTAAGACACTCCTTTCCTACGAATTTCTACCAGAGCCTTCAACTGCATCTACGGTCAGATAAAGAATAACATACGAGTATAACACACTTTAACAAATAAATAGTATTATTAGGATTTTATCATCGTTTACGGATCTCTAAAAACAGGTATATTTTTAATGGGCCTTATTTATCATTACTTATCTGAGTTTGTGTCATTATCGTATAAGTGTTCGCAAAAACCAAATTATAACGGCTTCGTGTTCCACTAATGATGTTATTATAATAATTAATTGGAATAATTTGAATATCTTTAATCATTAGTATGCATTTTTTTGTTATTTACAAATTTATATTTGACAGTTGTATGAGCGATTGGTTATAACTTAGCCAGAGGTAGTGGGTTCTAATACAGTATGTGATTTAAATTAAAATGGTAATTAAGTATAAAATTAAATCAGTTTCACGCTGTATCCCGCACATAGCATGATAGACAGAGGGAATCTAGTGTTAAGACACTCCATTCCCCACTTTCTGCCGAATTCTGGAGGCATTGCGTGTAAATATAAGCAGTATATTCAAATCCATCATGTAAGATTTGACAGCTTTTTATTAAATAAAAATATGTTTTTCATTGTATAATATAAAAGTTAGTGTTTCTAACTTACTTTCTTATTAAGTTGAGTTTTAAAATTAATGTTTTTCGTCCTATTTTTTAAATAAAAACTGAAAAAATTCACTAAGAAGTAAGAAAAAACTGCGTCGCCATGTTAAACTAAAAAGAAAGAAAACATACAAAATAGAGCTTAATTTACAGTAAAATACAAAATTAAAAGGAACCTAAATCATTTTCATAAGAAATATATTTTGTGAGCAAATACAAGAGAGAACGTAGAAGAAAATATTATTTATTATTTCGTAGTTCAAACGACGGAAACTTAAATGACCTCAGAGTAAAATTTATTTCGACTGCGACTAAGGAACTGGCAATGTAATTTGTGCACAGGTTCAAAAATATACAGAAATTTAGACTAGCTTAAATATTTATAATAAATAAATAAATAAATTTTTAGAAATCGTACGTTTCTTGTAGAATTTTAATCACATTTTGAATATATTGCTCTTGACTGTTCGTTGCGTTCTACGGACGTGGGTTCAATTCCCACGTGGAAGATTGATCTTCTCTCTTATCTTTGTTATCATTGAGTTCCTCCACTCTTCACGCAATGTCTCCAAAAGTTAAACGATAGTGAGGTTCCCTCTACCTCCCTGCTCTATGCGGTATACAGTGAAGGTGAAAAAATAATTCGAAAGGTTAAGCGTCCGTCTGTGAAGATACACTTCTTTTCATTTTATACTATGTAAATATATGCAATCTATTCTAAAACGGCAATATAAAGAAAATTTAATATCGTAACTGTAAATGTCATATATAACTAACAACAGGTAGAGGTATTTTGCAATAAACCCAGCATCTATTTACAGAGGTAGGCAAAACAAGACGGGCGACGCCTGCCTCGCCAGATAGTCTTTTCTATCTTTTTGTATTTTAGTTTATTTTATCTTTTCCAATCTATCTATCTTTATAATAATATTATTAAATGGAAATGTCTGTTTGGTTTAGCGCGTTAATCTCGGGAACTGCTGATTGGATTTAAAATTTTATTTTTGTGCTGGATAGGCTATATCACGTCATTACCAATATCATTTAACATATGTGTTTAGTTAACGTAGATATTTAAATCTTATATATTTAAAAATTGTAGGATATAGTGTTATAACTACATTTTTTGACACATTACGTATAAGGTGACGGAACTTAACGTCGCGCTTTGCCTCGTTACCAGAGCTAGGGAATCGATTCCACAACCCCTCGCGCTAACAGTAACACACTTGTGCCTCTGGGCACATTTGTGCGCCTGGCCTCATATTTTATATAATTTGACTATCAGCGAGCGAATCCGCGCTATGGTAACTAGTATAACATAAATATAACTTTTAAAGTCAAAGTAAAATCTAAACTCAAGATCTTATCCTTAGTTATATGCATTATACAAACACTAAGACAAATCAACGCGAACTCCTTAACCACGGCGCTGGGTGGTTGCCAACGATATTAATTCAGATTTGAATCTGGTTCTACCGCTTATTAAGTTAATTTTGTGATTTATAATTTTATTTTATTTTGTTTATTGTGTTTTTAATTAAAAAAAATATCAAACCTATCCGCCGTTTTTTTAATATTTTTTGTGGCGTTTCAGCAAGCAATGCCTCGAATATTCGGCAGAGTGTCTTATTGGGAACGAAGTATCTTAACACTAGGATCCTAGGTTCCCTCTGCCTTCTCTTTTACGTTTAGGATACAGCCTAAATCTAAAAAAAAAGTAAATTTATTCTGTTTTTGAAATTGTCGGTACGTGGACAGTAAAGGAAATTTGAAGGCTTGAGTCCCTAGGCTTCTCCCTTGACTTCCGCTAGGTTAAAATCTTTTATCGCTATCTTTAGTTACAAATAATCAATGATCTTCTACATTTTGTAATAATAGAATGATGATTTTCAATACGCCCAAATTATTGCGCTATATATTGAATCAGTTTTTATTGTAGATGACGTGCCGCACACCAGCCTGTAATGTAAATAGTGTATGGATATACCACTAAAGAACCCTAAATCCCCTAAATCTTTATCGAAAAATAAGAATAGAACCCTAAACCGCCGTATTTACAAGCAAACGCTATACCGGTGCTCCACAGCTACAAATTACCACTAACACTTACTACACACTTACTAAAACAACCAAAACGAAATGTTTCACCAAAAAAAGCTTAGCAATTTAAAGTGAAAATTAGTCTACATTACGAGTAGCGAGTTCGAATCTAATTAAAAATACTCCAAAGTCTAAATGCCGGCCAAACCACGAACGGTCGCAGTAATTCGCCGGTTTTCGCACTTTAAATAACTCTCGTCCGGTACGAGTTAACTAATACGTCACTCTTGAATATGGCTGTATATTTTAGATATTTTAGTTATAATTTTATTTAGTTTTGCTGCTTGAAATCGAATAAGCACGTAGCTATGTAATGTGATAGATAGTGACCTTTCTTTATTTTAGTGGTGGAAATCTCCGTTCTCCAATTGTTACCATCTCAATGGCAGAGTAAATTGATTGCGTATTATTTTAGTTGATAATTGGAAAACTATTTAAAGATTAAAAAAAAATTAGCTTCACGCTTTATCCCGCACACAGCAGGATAGGCAGAGGGAATCTAGTGTTAAGACAATTCTGGAGGCATTGCGTGTTGAGTGGCAGAACCCAATGCCGTGCTTTATCTTGACACCAGAGCGAGGAAATGGAAGTATAAATGTAAATAAATATTTCACTTCTTTGAGTGGGTATCGAACCCACAACTGTCGCGTTGCAGTCTCACCCTTGTGCCGCTGCGCCACGACGGCGTCTAAATAAATATTTCATTCTGTCAAAATTTTTAAATATGTCCGGATTTCACCAAATATATAGAATATATTTTCATTTTTCAAGAGGCTTTATAAAGCAGGTAGGCTAAAAGAACCCAGTGTATAAACACTCCGTTCCCTACTTCCTTCCAATACCCTGCGCCACAACGGTCTCGTAGTATTTTATATTTTTTAAACAATTTATTTATATTATTATAGAATAGAAAAAAATCGATTTCAGCCTCGATACCTTTTGTAGATTTTCCTTTAGTAATAGGTACAACTTTTAGTTCATGAATTGCTTAAGCCCTCGCTTTTACTTCGTAAATAATATAACGAATCTTCACTTATTGCTTAAATTACCATGTTCTGATGTCAAGATGTCGTCTATACTAGCTGAATAAATAATTCGATGAAGTAGAAAATAACTTAAAGAGTAAAATAAGTGGATAAAATCTAGTACATTTTAAATTACATAGAAATTATATTAAAAACAGATATTTATTATGTTACGTGTCATGTTCAGGCCATAATTGCACAGTGGGACAGCTTCTAATTGTACTAGGACGGTTGTAGGTTCGATTCGTACTCAAGGATATTGTTTTTATTTCCTAGCTTTGGTACAGCGCGGCGTTGAATTCCGCCACTCCTGTTTTGATGTTTTCATTTTCATGTTTTTTAGTATTGATTGAACTAGATGATCTAGAAACGCTTGCTATTTATAAACTTCAACTAATTGCTACCCTTCAATGGATGTGAACTCACAGCATATATGTACGAGTATATTTCACCTGCGTCATTATGACTTCAAATTATTAAATAATAGATAATATAGATAATAATAGATAGGTTTAATCAATTTGAATATCATAATTTTATGGTCAACTGTCGCATTCGAAATGCTGCTATTATTAAAGAACTGAATTGATCTAATTTTTAATAATATGTTTATATAGTTTCATGCTGTATTCCGCACATAGCAGGGCAGGCAGGGGGAACCTGGGAACCTAGTGTTAAAACACAGCGGTCTCGTTAAGCAACTTACGTTCCCTGTATTCTAGAGGCATTGGATTCTGTCTCTTTACCGAAATGTTTCATTTCCTTGAGTGGGGATCGAACCCACAACCTGTCGCGATTACAGTCACATAAAGTTAAAGGGTGCGTTTATATATATATTTTAAATGTAGACTCCTAAAAATATTTCATTGAACAAATGTTTCATGGTTTTTATAATTCACCCCCTTAGGGTGCAAATAAGGGGTTGAAAGTTTGTATGGGAAAAATCTTTAAATTGACATCGATTCTTATAAAATTTGAAATTCTGATCCCTAAAAATATTTCATTGAAAACGTGTTTCATTAGAATTCACCCCCTAAGGGTAATAAGCGGGCGAAGCTGCGCGCGTCCACTAGTTAATAATAATAGTATTATTATTCAAGTCTGACAATACATTCGAAACCTTGATATAATCGTGAGGAACAACTCTCTTAAACTACATTCCCTACATGCTTTTTACATTTAGCTATTTGTTAAACTATAAATGTTATGTTGATAATAAAATACTATGAAAGTTATAACATATCATTAATTATTATTTCACTTCCTTCACGCTGTTTCATGCACAACGGGATAGTCTGGGCTTGAGTGCTTAGGCACTCCGTTTTCCGAGTTTTTTTTCTTCGCTTCCGCTGAATTTCTGGGGCATTGCGTGTTGAGTGGTGGAGCTCAACGTCGCTCTTTGCCTTGTCTCTATAGCGAAGAAATCAAAAAAATTATTAATTCATTACCCCGAGTTAGAATCGAACCTACAACCTGTCGCAATTACAGCCGCAGGATTCTGCCTCTGCGCCACAACTGGCCTGTAGCTTTTTCTTTTAAACTTTTTCTTAACTAATTAAACAGAATTAATTTGCAAATATGCAATAGGATTGTTCTTGTTCGTAGTTTCTAAAATGCCCTTAACCTCTTCTCTATTTCTATTCAAGTGACATTTAACGATTTAACTCCTTATGTATATCTTTTACAGTTATAACTATAAGTATTTATTATATATTTAATATTTAAAATAATTGAAGGCTATAGGTATTTCTTGCATATGGTGCTGGTCATACATTCACTTCCATAGGTTGCCTAGAAGAGATTTAATGTTAATTAAAACATTATGATCATTTCTGAGATTAATTCATTCAACGAACCAATTAATTCTGTAATGGAAAACATGTTGCAACCTTAAATTACACAAGAAAAAAATCATAAAAACGATCTTAAATAACATTGAAAGCAATAAAAGTCCTTATAAGTCCATGTCTTTAGCAATTTGCATACACCTCATGATGTGTCAGACATTGTCCCAAAGCAAACCAATAAAATTATATTACTTATCACTTTAGATAACATCTGTGATGATGAAAGTGAAAAAAATTACGTAAACTTCAGTATAAATGAAATTTCTTAAAAACATTACAAAATTTAACTAAGTACGATAATAAATTAAAATGTTTTACGATAAGTGAATATAGTGAAATATCGTAAAAATGCATCTCACAGCTGATTTATCTCCCGAGATCAGCTATGAAGTGGGGAAGCTGGAGATTTCGAAGGAGACCGAGATGCTCTATTATGAGTTAATGAGAGCGTTGGAAGAAGAAGAAACGGTAGGTGGTGGTCATTTTGGTTTACTTGATTTATCTCTTTTTATAGTGACACACTATACCCCGTATCTAGCAGGGGAGGCAGATGGAATCTAGAAACCTGGTGTTAAAACTCTATTTCCATTAAGACGTTTCCGTTCCTCACTTTCCCCTGAATTCTGAAAGAATTTTGTATTGATTGGTGGGTGGAACACAACGCCGCGTTTTCCCTCATTACCATTTATCTCTATACTTGGATTTTTTTAAATTTTAATATTATGCCAGCTTTAGTCAAAGTCAAAGAAAGCGAAGGAATTCGTTGCTCTGACTCTTTACTTCCAATTTTCACCTTTTAATTAATTAATATTTTTTTCATATAACTATTTCTCCTTTAAGGAAAGAAGAAACATGTTCCACACATTTTTTTTATTATTATTAATTCTAAATATTCAATATATTAATAATAAAGTTCAACTATTAAGTAATTTTCTATACTAGCATGTAAGTTTTTCACCACACAACCACATCTCAAGCATGTTTTACATTCAAGGATCATTCATGTAAACGAAGCCCTCTCGCGAAATATAGTAAAAAATAGACAAGA
>DWGR01003832.1:0-11741 GCA_018247715.1 Heliconius burneyi | reverse complement strand
TCATTAATATTATATAAAAACAAAGATCTTATTCCAATAGCCACATTTTCAAACCTTAATCAATTTTATTAATTTTCAGTTTAGACATGTTACATTCAAGAATAGTAATACATACTTTAGAAACACATGAAGGTTGCACACATGAAGTGGCATTACCACCTAATCAAGAATATGTCCCATTCACCCCACTTATATCTGAACCAGCAAAACAATACAGTTTTATTCTAGATCCTTTTCAAAAAGAAGCTATTGCGTGCATAGATAACTTACAATCAGTTTTGGTTTCTGCGCACACATCAGCTGGAAAGACTGTGGTAGCAGAGTAAGTTCTTTTTTTCATTTGTTTTATACCCTTTTACATGTATAAGTGTAAAAGGGTACAGATGCATTTATAATGTACTAGTTTTTCCATGGTTTTGCCTGTATAATCAAATAAAACTGTTAAACTCTTTATAAAAAAAAATTAACTCCAGCTAGTAGTTCCTGAGATTAGCCTATTCAACCAATCAAACTTTAAACTTCACAAAATTAGTATAGATTTGAATTATTATTCAATTATATATTACTAGTGTAGGCATGTGGCTTTGCCTGCATGAAATATGTGTTCAGCTAAATATTTTTAAGAGTTCAAATTTAAATTTTATAAAAATCGGTGCTGATTTTAAGATTTTTTCATTTAAACTTTCAACTCCTTATTTGCACCCTTAGGAGGTGAATTATAATAAACTATGAAACATGTATTCAATTAAAGATTTTTAAGAGTCTACATCTCACATTTTATAAAAATCAATGCCTATTTCAAAAAATCTATACAAACTTTTGAAGCTTATTTTATCCCTTTGGGTTAAAATTTTTCAATTGATTATGAAAATAAACATGTTTCTAAATTTCACATTTCAACCTTAGTCAATGAGAACATGGCCCTTATATATGTAGATTATTGCATATTGTCATTAATTTTGCTTTTATTGACTAATTTATTAATAAATATAATACTTTTTTCAGGTATGCAATTGCCCTATCACTAAAGAATAAACAAAGAGTCATTTATACCACGCCAATAAAAGCTCTATCTAATCAAAAATACAGAGAATTTTCTGAAGAATTTCATGATGTTGGTCTTATTACTGGAGATGTCACTATTAATCCTTCTGCATCATGTTTAATTATGACAACAGAGGTAATAAGAACTAATTTATTGCAATAAAGAACTTTTTTTTTTTATGGTAAAAGCATGGCAAACGAACGTACGGGTCACCTGATAGTAAGTGATCACCGCCGCCCACGACACCGCGTAACACCAGAGGAACTACTGGTGCGTTGCCAGCTTTTGGGGTGGCTGGGCCCCGGAGCCCGGCATTACTTAATGTGAAACGCAGTGGCATAAGGCCTCTACTTCACGCCGGTTTTAAGTGCCGGGGGTGGTAATTATCCAGTCGAGTCTGCCCATGCGTGTCGCCATTGCTGGTGGCGTGACTCTCCCACTCGTACTTTAGTAGCCTCTTACGACACCACCAGTACCAGGGTGATCCTATTCGAAGCCGGGAACACACGGCTGTAAACTTCTCTTTAAGATTCCATATTTCAAAAGCAAAAAAACTAAGATAGGATTACTTTTTATCTGTCTATATGCCTGTCTATTGGTGGTCTGTAAAGACAATTTGTCTCATGAGGAGGTAAGTACAACTTGAAGTTGTTTGACATTAATATAAACTGTCCAGGTGGAAACCTGGATTCCGAAGCGTGGAAATTGTTGGGCTCTCTTGGTGTGCTCATGCTTACTGACCTTTTTAACCATATCTTGAACATTGGAAAAATGCCACACCAGTGGCGGCTAAGCTTCATTACCCCTATTTACAAGGGAAGGGGCAGTGTTCAAGACTGGTAATTATAGGGGCATTAAGCTTATGAGTCATACCAGGAAGCTCTTCGAGCGCATGTTCGACCTCAGGCTCCGCCGTGGGTGTACTGTCTCTGAGTGTCAATATGGATTTCAGCCAGGATCGGGTACCATCGACGCCGTTTTCGCCCTCAGACCATTGATAGAGGCATACAGGGAAAAAAGGAGAGCTCTGCATGTGGCCTTTTTAGATCTGCAGAAGGCCTTTGACTGTGTGTCTCGTTAGTGCATCTGGTGGGCATTGCAATCCAAAGGGATCCCTGAGGCCTATATTGAGATTATCAGAGACATGTACCACGATTCCGCTTCTATGGTTAGGACTGCTATTGGCGACACTAAGCCCTTTCAGATCACAGTAGTGGTTCACCAGGGCTCGGCTCTTAGTCCGTTCTTATTTAATGTGGTGCTTGATACTGTCTCGGCTGATGATGTATGCCGATGATATAGCACTCATTGATGAGAACCGACTGATGCTGGAGCGTAAGGTGAACCTGTGGAAGGGTACGCTTGAGAACGGCGGGCTTAAACTAAATGTGTCGAAGACCGAGTACGTGGCCTGCGGGAGCCCGGACTCGGGCACTATCCATATCGGTCCTGAACCAGCCGTTAAGTCAGAAAAGTTCAGGTACCTTGGATCCGTTATGCACGAGTCTGGAGGTATCGATCACGATGTCTATAACCGGATAAGCGCTGCCTTGGCTAAATGGCGGGAGGTCACTGTTGTGGTCTGGGATCGCAGGATACCGCCCAAACTGAAGGGTCTAATATACAAGAGCATCATCCGACCGGTTTTTTTATACGGCAGTGAATGTTGGCCACCACTAGCTTGGCTTCACAGGCAGGCAGGAGCTTCACGTCACGGAAATGAAGATGCTGAGGTGAATGTGTAACGCGGTCTGACCGCATATGCTACACGTTTATTCGAGGTAGTCTTGGAGTCCGTGACTTAGCGGAAAAACTCCAAGAGCGTCGGCTGACGGCCACGTTACGTGCCGGCCTAAGGACTACATCAGACACAAGTGCCTTGCTATGTCAGTCCCTGGAGTGAGATCTCTCGGACGCCCAAGAAAGCGCTGGTTGGATATCGTGACGCAGGACATGAGAGCCAATGGTCTAACCACCGAGGATGCTAAAGACTCTGCAAAGTGGAGTAGGCTGAGCAGGAAGGCAGACCCTGGCAATAGCCGGGATTAATGCCAGGATGAAGAAGAAGCAATCAAAAGATACAGGCATTTTTGTTTCTTTTTATCCACATATAATATGCAATCTACTTTCCATTGATCTAGATAATTAAATTTTGCTAGGAACTTGCAGGTCAAATACAAAAACTGTATATTGGTAATTTAAAAATAAATTAATTTTATACAAAATTATTGTCCTTTGTATAAGGTCCATTGATTGTGGACACTCAGTATGCAAGTCCAAACTTACATTTGATGGTTTTTTACTGATTTATTCAAATAATTCTAGTATTTTTCTAAAGCAGCTAATGACAAAAGAGTAATAAAAGAGAAAAACCCTAACTCTGCTTATCTATACACAGATTTTAAGAAACATGCTATACAGAGGATCTCAAATTATGAGAGAAGTGGGATGGGTTGTGTTTGATGAGATTCATTACATGAGAGACAAAGAAAGAGGTGTTGTGTGGGAAGGTATGTCATGATTCTAACATAAAATAACCTTAATAAATCCAGCCTTTTACATTTATGATGTTTTGTAATATAAGAAGAGTAAGACGGATATATTTTGCAAACAAGATATTTCTTTTGTACATTAAAATATGATCAAATACATTATAATTTGACCCACAGTATTTTTTATAACAATCATGTTTCAGACTTAGTTTCTAGCTTTTTCCTGCATATCAGTCAGGCAGTCTTCATTCTCTTCTTTCCTTTCATTCTCTTCTTTCCTTCTTTGAGACATTGTATATTCAGTGGCAGAGCCCAATGGTGGCACAGGATTTATATTACCAGTGCCGGGAAAAGAAAATATTTTATTCACCCAAGTGAAAATTGAACCCATAATTATTGTGATAATAGCTATTTGTGCCACAATTTGACTTATAGAACTGAAACTGTCAACTTACACTTATAGCTAGCTTCTTTTTTATATGTGGTTTTGCCTATGTAGTCAAATGGAAATAATTAAGTATAATTAAGTAGATATAATGGGTTACAGAGAAACAAAATAAATTGGTGTAACATAAGGCTATAAGATTATAGCCTTTCTCAATGAATTGACTATTAACACAAAAGTATTATTTTTTATTTGAACTAGTAAATAATGAGATTAGAACATTCACCATACTCTTGAATTTTATAGGATTAGTATGGATACTTCTAATAGAAAAAATATTTCAGAAACATTAATCCTGTTACCTGACAATGTACACTATGTGTTCCTTTCGGCCACTATACCCAATGCGCGTCAATTCGCTGAATGGGTATGCCGTTTACACTCTCAGCCTTGCCACGTGGTCTATACAGAGTACCGGCCGACGCCATTACAGCATTATATATTCCCAGCTGGTGGAGATGGTATACATTTGGTTGTTGACGAAAAGGTAAATGTTTACTTATAATCTATAAATTTTAAATGTTAAGACACTTCGCTACTAACTTCTTTGGCCTACTATTCTATTCGAGCCCTTCTTCACTACACCAAATTTGCTTCGTTTATAGTATTCTATCACAATAATCTTAATCTTACTAACTCTGGCTGCCCATAGTTGTTTAGGGCTATCAACTATGTTATTATACATTTCAAAATATTTTTTTCTCAGGGGCAATTCAAAGAAGACAATTTTAACACTGCAATGACTGTACTAAGCAATGCAGGGGACGCAGCAAAGGGGGATCAGAGAGGACGAAAAGGGGGTCCTCGTGGAAATAATACAAATATATTTAACATAGTCAAGATGATAATGGAAAGGAACTTTGCTCCTGTCATTATATTTAGTTTTAGTAAGAAAGATTGTGAACTGTATGCCATGCAAATGGCCAAATTGGATTTTAATACAAGTAAGTTTAATTATGCAATGCATATATATAATGTAATTTGACTATAACTCATTAAAAGGTTATTTTTAAATACATATAAATCTACATTATCTATTCTATGCACCAATTTACTGATCTACCAACAAACCACTAAGAAATCTAACAATTGCAAATAAAACTACCAGTCAATCAAATGAAATCGATTAACAGTATTTTGTCTGTCAATCTGGTCTTGTCAGGATAACCAGGATAATGAATTACAGACAGTACATAATTTCAGAGTTCTTTTTAACGTTTTAAATTATTTTATAATTCTTGATCAGCATGATGTGCATATACTATGTTATTTTGACAAATATAATTAAGCTATTTTATTTTATTTATAGTTGAAGAGAAGAAGTTAGTGGATGAAGTCTTTAACAACGCAATGGATGTGCTTTCTGAAGAGGATAGGAAACTACCGCAAGTGGAGAATGTAATACCATTGTTACGACGCGGCATAGGCATCCATCATGGCGGCCTTTTGCCGATATTAAAAGAAACTATTGAGATATTATTCGGCTTGGGACTTATAAAGGTAATAAATTGAATATTTTATTTTGTTTTCCTTTTTTTGTTGTTTATTTCTTACTGTTCTTTACATATTTTATTTAGCTGTTGATCTACCTATATTATATTTTTGTTTTATTACAATTTTATTAATTTATCTTTGTGTTATATTCAATTTTCAAGTTCCTATAAAAACAATATAAATACTTATTATACAATTATGAATAAATATGTTAGTATTGTGTTGCTTATTTTTGCAGGCTCTTTTTGCTACTGAGACTTTTGCTATGGGTCTTAATATGCCGGCTAGGACTGTCGTTTTTACGAATTGCCAAAAGTTTGATGGCAAAGATTTTAGATTTGTAAGTATTGATCATTCTTTTCTAATATACATTAAATATTTTTAAATGCCAGACACTAGGCGAGGTTCGTAACAAAATGTCGCATTTATTCCACACAATATATTTTTAATATAAAAGTATTTTCAAATGAAAATGCCTTCTGTTTTACTTCTTTTTTTCATGTACAGTTATAATTATCAATTTAAGTAACATAAATCCATTGTGCCATCGTAACGTAGTGGAACAGCCTTTGAAATATTTTTTTCGATAGTTTTGATTTTGATCCCCACTTGAAGGAACAAATATTTTTTATTTCAAAGTGTATTGTTAAGTTCTATCACTCAATATTCCTGTTATGTACTCTTTCAGAATCCGAGAACGGAGGATCTCTGCCTACCCTGCCATGCGGGATAAAGCGTGATACTATTTTGTTTTTAATATTTAACCTATTTTTATTTTCACAGATAACTTCCGGTGAATATATCCAAATGTCAGGCCGTGCGGGTCGTCGTGGCCTGGACGACAAGGGTATCGTCATACTAATGATTGACCAGAAAGTGACCCCTGCTGTTGTCAAGAGCACGGTCCAAGGGAAGGCCGATCCTATTAATTCGGCTTTCCATTTGACTTATAATATGGTGCGAATATTCGATAATTGTTATATTGTTTTGATGTATACCTTTAGTGTCATTGATTCAAGTCCTTTGTCTTCTGAATCTAAATTTACTATATAATAAGTACTAAAACATACTATAAATTATATTAAATAATAAATAAAAGAAATAATTAAGCTTAAATTTCTGTCCAGCTTCACGCTGTATCTAGCACACAGCAGGGTAGGTAGAGAAAACCTAGTGTTAAGACCCTCCATTCCCCACTTTCCGCCGAATTTTGGAAGCATTGCATGTTGAGTGGCGGAACTCAACGCCGCACTTTGCCTCGAATCCAAAGCGCAGAAGTGGAAATATAAATTTAGATAAATATTTCATTTCCTCGAGTGGGGATCGAACCCAAAAACCGTCGCGTTACAGTCACATCCTTGTGCCCCTGGGCTACGATAGCCTCGTTTATATTTATGTCCTGATTCTTGTAAATAATAGTAATATGCAATATAGTAACTATTAATTGCATTGTAACGTAATGATAATAATTTCTTTATCTAGGTCTTAAATCTGTTACGAGTGGAAGAAATCAATCCAGAATATATGTTGGAGAGGAGCTTTTTCCAATTCCAAAATCAAGCAGCTATTCCAGATCTTATAGATAGTAAATAATTTATCATATTAACAAAATAGTATCTAATATCCAAATATTTTTATAATTATAAATGCTTACTATATATTTTATTATCACAAAAGCATTAAAAGGCTTGCTTAATGTAAATAAAAAAGGAATTCTTATTATTAACTTTAAAAAATGAAAAATAAATGCCTTTCAAACTTATCATGATTTATTTGTAATAAATCCAAAATTGGAATAATATCTTTAATATATATATTTCTATGACTTTGATTTGAATTGAAGTATTTAAGTAGATATCAATTCAAAAGAATTGTGTCGCTTTTTTCTGTGCTTAATGGTATAGTCAAGTTTATTTGAAATTTGTAAACATCTATATTTTACATACATAGATATATTGTACACAATTTTATGAAGGAAATTTAATGCTTTGCCTTCATCAAACTAATTTTAATTAATTTATACAACTTATCAACAGGAGTAAAAGCAAAACAGAAAGAATATGACAGGTTGACAGTGGAAGAAGAACATTCAATTGCTTCATACTGCGCTATCAGATCTCAGCTGGATCTTCTTGGAGCTAAGTTCAGGTCGTTCATAACACGGCCAGAGTATCTGAAGCCTTTCTTGCAACCGGGAAGACTTGTTAAGGTGTGGATATATATATCTCATTATTATAACTGAATCTGAGGGTAAACGCGACGACTGTGAGCTTGATTCCCACTTGGAGGAATTATTTACTTTCATTTCTTTGCTTTGCTAAGAAAACAAAGCGCGGCGTCGAATACTGCCACTCAACACGCAATGTTTCGAATTGATAAATATGGACGCTAAAACAGATCAGAGATATGAAAATAATTTAGGTAAAATATTAAATGTAAACTTATTCGCCTAATATCTTTTAATAACTAACTATATTATAAAATGTTTTTATTCTATATTATTCTTTAAATATATTATATTTTAGGTTAAAACAGAAAAATATGAATATGATTGGGGTATAATAGTCAATTTCAAGCACAAAACGGGTAAAGGCAAGAAGCAAGAAGAGAATCCACTCTCAGCTGAAACAGTCATAATTGTTGACATTCTTTTACATGTTCAAAAGAATAAAAATAATGACAGTGATACAAATCCGCCGTGTCCGCCGGGAGAGGTATGTTTATATATTTTCTTTATTTGTGTTTGTATATATTTTATATTTTTATTTTTTAGTAAGATCATACGCTATCGCTATTTGTGGGTTAATAATCTTACGGTGACATGTATATATATACTAATAAATATACACATATGCTAATATATATTGAGGGACTTTAATATAATAGATAATTTTCATAGATATTTTTTTACATTTGAATATTTTAAATATTGTTGACATGACATTTTCTGTCCATTTATAGGCAGGTGATGTAGAAGTAGTACCAGTTCTGCACACTCTAATCTATCAAATAAGTTCGCTTCGAGTATACTATCCTAAAGACCTTCGTCCAGCTGACAATCGGAAATCCGTATTAAAAACTATTGGTGAAGTCAAAAAACGTTTCCCAGAAGGTCCTCCATTATTAAATCCAATAAAGGATATGAAAATAAAAGATTCAGTGTTCAAAGACTGTGTGGATAAGATTAAGATATTTGAGGAAAGGTAATTTAATTAACTAATTTTTTTAAATCTATAATTTGCCCTCTCTATTGACAAAGCTGTCGGTCAATGCTATTTGTATCAATCAAAATAATAAAGATGACAAAGAAAATGATAAATATTTTTATAACTTTAATCTATTCATACCTATAAACAAAATTAAAATATCTGTCTTTGATTTCAAAATAAGTTTGTTTTCCAAATATATATATTTTCCAAGTATTAACACCACACCAAAACACAAACACACAAGAAAGAAAACAGAAAACATATATCTTCAGAAAGAATGTGTACAAAGGATAACTAACTATTAGAGATCTCTACCAGAAACCCTTGAAAGTAGGAGATGTTGAGAGAAACGATTCGGGTGCGGTATTTAAATCTAATGTACATACAAATATACTTAATATTAATTAAAATTACTATACCAACATCAAAAATTGTAGAATATACTATACATACATAATTATGGGAGAAAGAATTTTTTACTGGAAGATAAAGATACTTTTCAGCCACCAAATTTTTCTATTAAATACGATAATTTAATTATATAATAAGTATTAAATAATCTATACTTATAATAATGTGTAGAAAAGTTGTTTCTGTACATCGAAAATATTAAATAAAAAAATTAGCCAGGGTGTTAAAGGATAACTATCAGATTCCATTTCCAGCATTTTTGGATTTTTTGTCTGTTTATGTGAACACGTATCACGTAAAAAGTACACGACAAATTTAAGCAACTTTTATACAAAAAAATTGCAAGTAACTCAAAGTAGGTTTTAGTTTTTATTTCATTGCAATCGGTTTACTATCAAAAGATAAGTATTTAACGTTTTCAAGAAGTTTATATTTGAGAAAAAATTATTGTTAGGCGGTACTAAGTTCGCCGGGTGAGCTAGTTATACATATAAATGAGGAGCAGAGTATCTTAGGCCTGCTGTGTGTGGAATACAGTTGCATACATATAGTTAACTTATAGTTCAAGCAGACTTAACCGCTAACGGACCACGTGTTTCTAATAATCTATTACTACTTCCAGGTTATATTCGCATCAGTTACATAAAGACAAAAACCGTGGTGCTTTAACAGCGGCATATGAAAAGAAACAAGAATTATACGAGGAGCTATCTAAAGTAAAATCTGAATTGAGGAAAGCTAAAAGTATCTTGCAAATGGATGACTTGAAGAAGAGAAAACGAGTGTTGAGGCGTCTTGGATATTGTACATTTGCTGACGTTATTGAATTGAAAGGGAGGGTAGCTTGTGAGTTGAGTAGGTAAGTGATTTTGAATATTCTTTAATTAAAAAAAAGCAGTTTTACATTTTTTGCTTAGGCAGAGAGAACCTATCGTTCAGACACTTTGTTTTTTGCTTACCAACTGAATTCGATCGCGAAATTGCATATGGAGAGACAGAACTCCCCCTGAATTCTGTCACTTCCTGTTACAGTAAACATATTTAATTGCCCCTAGTGTGGTTGTGGTGGTGGAGGAATGTTTACATTTGAAGTGGGTTTCCCTGCGTCAACTAGATATATTAATTAAAGATTGTTTGTTTTCTAACCATGTATATGACCAATTTGATTGTCAAGATTTTATGTCATTTTTCATACTTTTCAGTAAAATATTTTTTAATTACCTTCAAGCTATATCCAGCACATAGCAGGGTAGGCAGAGGATACCTAGTGTTAAGACACTTTTAATGTTTTCAAAAATTACAAAATAAACTACGACTATTTATTTTAAAGAACTACATCCATTTGTTTCCCAGCGCTGACGAGCTCCTCTTAACGGAGCTAATATTGAACGGCGTGTTCAACCCGCTGAGCGCGGAGCAGAGCGCCGCGCTCGCGAGCTGCTTCGTGTGCGACGAGAACTCCACGCAGGCCTCCGCCACCGGCGAGGAACTGCGCGGTGTGCTGCGGCAGCTACAGGTACGATGTATCCCGCGTAGACAGGAGAACTTAGTTTTAAGATACTGCGTTTTTCATGCATCATCTAATTTTTGAGACATTACGTCTTGAGTAGCGGAACTCAGCGCCAAGCTTTGTCTTGTTTACTAGTGCGAAGAAACGAAAAATAATTCATTTCCTTGAATGGGACTCAAATCCACAACAGTTGCGTTAAATTAATTGTACATATATCCCAAGTTATATACCGTCTATCATATTACATCCAGTCCAACGTTATGATATAATATTAACTTATTTAGTTATTATTAATAAAATGTTAATTAATTACTAAAATATCTGTCGTATTATAGGAATACGCGCGTCGTATAGCGAAAGTGTCGATCGAGTCTAAGATGGACCTCGACGAGGACGAGTACGTCGGCAAGTTCAAGTGTACGCTCATGGACGTCGTGCTCGCGTGGGCCAAGGGCGCCTCTTTCTTGCAGATATGCAAGATGACCGACGTCTTTGAAGGTTATTTGTGGTTTTTTGTTACTTTTAAATATTTATAGTCTTTTTAAAAGTTAAGTTTGAAAATCTTGTACTTTGTGGATATTGGTAAATGCGTAATTGATAAACAAACTATTGTTTTCGTGATATGTAGCGATATTTCGAGCTAGCTAGCAGAATTAAATGCTTCATATTATATTGCTAATTACTAGAATTACTTGTATTATATTAATAATCCAATAAACTTCTCAGTAGGATTTGAACCCACAAATAGCGATAGCATATGATGACTAAAAAATATTATAAATAAAATAATAAAAAACAACTTTATAATTGAGTTATTAAAGGGCGCAATTGCATTTATGAGTTTGTAAAAGACTGACAAAATTTTTTGATACAATCATCAAAATATTACTGTTATCAATTCCTTTCCGCTACAATTATAAAATGTAATCTATTTCTCATATTAATATTTACAATATATTTTCTAGGTTCAATAATCAGGTGTATGCGTCGTCTAGAAGAAGTTTTACGACAATTATGTCAAGCCGCCAAAAATATTGGCAGCACAGACCTCGAAAACAAATTTAGTGAGGCTATTAAACTATTGAAACGTGACATCGTTTTTGCTGCAAGCTTATATATGTAATACTATTTGTAT
>DWGR01003831.1:0-11743 GCA_018247715.1 Heliconius burneyi | reverse complement strand
TTAAGTTCCGCCACTCAACACGCTATGCCTCGAAATTTTAACGGAAAGTTTGGAACGGAAGTCTCTTAATGCGGATCGGTTATCTTAGCCCTAGATTCCTTTCTAAATACAGGATAAAGAAATGATATTGCCCTGAGTTGTAATCGAACCAACGACTACCTCATGCAAGACGCTGTTTCCACGTGACAAAATAATCTCAATAATGTTTTATGTATACTCGTCGCCAGTAATGAGGACGGGGGTCAAAGATTCGATTTCTACGCAGCTAACTCATACTTATTTACTTGTTTATGGTAAATGCTGATAAGATATTAAAATATTATGTGCATGCATCTTGGTAATCGTATATTAGATGACTAGCAAATTCTCTATCTAAGGAAAGTAAAGATTACCGTCTTACAATATATCTATTATCTTTGTATCACAAAAAATGATACCAAGTTATAAAACGGTAAATATCTCGCACATAGCAAGGTAGGTAGAGGGAACCTAAGGAACCTAGTGTTAAGACACCGCTTGTTACCAGAACGAAATATTAAATATTTCATTTTCTCGTGCGGGAATCGAACCCGAAATTACAGTCGTGCGCTCGCTCACTCAAGTTATAAAATGGTAAGAAATATTGAGTCTACAGTATGGGCGGGTATTTGTTTCATGTATTTGCTTTCTCGTCGCGGGTGAACGGCCGTGATCGTCCGTTCGGCTCGCTTTGATCATAACTCATGTTTTTTCCATATTATAGCCTTATCATATATACCTATATTTACTTATAATTTATAAAATAAATAAAAAATAATGTGATGTTCCACCTATAACCGTGTTGGCTGTGGGTTCGATTCATATTCAAGGGGATGTATTAATTACACTTTTCTCATGTGATACAATAAAATACGGCGTTTAGTTCCGCCAGTTAATATGTTATATCTCAAATTCTGAAACGCGACGGTTGTGGGTTCGATCCCCACACGAAGAAGTGAAATATTAATTTACGTTTATATTTCTCTCCCTCTCTCTGGTGTCGAGGCAAAGCGCGGCGTTGAGTTCTGCCACTCAACACGTAATTATTAAGCTTGTTACGCCAAGTTTTCGCCTCCAAAAAGTTAATAAATCTTTTATGGGTCTCGGTATACGTGTGTATAATAAAACTCCACAGTGTATTCTAAATCTGCCACTACCAAAATCTAACAAGTAAAGCCTATTACACTGTTCAAGAATATTTAGAGGATAAATATGCATGGAATTAATGTCTGTTGGATGTCATGCAGGATAGCTGCCAGCTAATGTAATAATTAATTATACCATTGACTTGAAAAGAGCAACTGTTGAGTTTCTTGCCGGCTCTTCTGAGCAGAGCTGCCTTCCGAACCGGTGGTAGCTTTTTGTTTGTATGTTCACTCGACGATTCAAAAGTGCTTACGTAGTCTATTTGAATAAAGAATATTTTGAATTTGAATGCCTCCAGAATTCGGCAGAAGGTGGGGAATGGAGTGTCTTAACACTTGGTTCCCTCTGCCTACCCTGCTGTGTGTGGGATACAGCGTGAAACTGATTTTTGCATCCAATTTTCAATTTCTATACGGTTAATTTAGCAAGAAGCTAAATATCGAAATGATACTTCTTATAATATAATAATATTATCCTGTCGAAATCAGGCAATGTTGTATAAAGTAATTGTTTTTTGATGATGACCACATGGATGGAACCAAATGGTTATAAGAAGTGCGGTGATAAGTTCCGCTTCTCAGTAAGAGATATTAACAGTAGCTTTAACTTATATAGAGACAAAATATTTTTTTCCATTCAAGATAACAATTGAAACTAGACTAGCTTGAATAGTGGAGTTTTTATGGCAGGCATATAATATTAGTACAAAGAAAGTACTTGGATTTTATTTAGATTATTTATGATATAAGAGAAAAATATCATTATAATAAGAAGATCTCTTCTATATAGCATATTCAACAAAATAAATAATAACACAATCTGAGATTAGCGATTACAAACGCACAAACTGGCAAAAATTATAAAACATCGTCGTTTTGGGTTCTATCACGTTAATAAGGATCCCAAAAACATTTTTTTTAAATATCTTCCAAGTACAGACACCGACCCTCTTACGATTTTATTATAAGTATAGAGTATAATCGTAACCGTAATAAGTAAAATTAGAATGTTACGTTCATGACAATGAAAATGATAAACACGCGATAATAAATCTTTCGTTTCTTTTTAGTAATTTGACTACTTTTTCTGTTCATACACTGTAAGAATTTTTATTAATATTATATTTGCATATACTCTGCATACTCTAGTATTAGAACACTTAGTTCCCATTCTATAGGAATTGCGTGTTGAGTTGCGAAACTCAACGCCGCGCTTTGACTTGTTATCAGAAGAAATGATAACATTAAATATTTTATTTTCACAAGTGGGAATTGAACCCACAACTGGATATTTAGATTATACATTTATATCAATTATTATAAATCCAAAAGGTTCAAATAAAAAAAATCAGTTTAAATACATAAAATAATAAAAAAGAAATAAAATTTCATTTTAAGTTCTAGTTTGAAAAAAAAACAGCTTGCTTGGTACAAGATCTTACTGTGGGACGCCTATGGGCAAATGGAGCTAAAATTTTAAGCCTGCTATTTTAACCTGCTGAATATCTGTCTTCAAGTATTCGAAGATAACTTATAATATTTTATGTTTTTTTTTAAAAAATAATACGGTAACTAATCTACAGCTGATAAAAAACCAATTAATGTTCATTAAACTGGAAAGAGATACATTTCAAAAGGAAATAATATAACAAATACTGTAATTGCGTCATACGAATACATCGAAAAAGCAAAATTGAGAGCACTCGGCGTCAATGTGTCTATAAAACTTTCTCCACCTCCCCACTCCCTCCCCCCGAAATACTTGCACCTGCATCCTCTGTAACTCGTCTTACATGCGCTCATTGCTCATCTCGATTACGTACTAACGTGTGATCATTGAAATTGAATAATCCATTATAACATGATGTCATATTAACCTTATTTGAGGCCGTCGTGGCGCAGGGGCACAAGCGTAAGATTGTAAACGTGGCGGATTTGGGTTCGATTCCCACTCGGAGACATGAAATATTTGATATTTACATTTGCTCGCTCTGATAACAAGGCAAACCGTGGCGTTGCGTTCTGCCACTCAATACCTACCTCAAGAATTCGGCGTAAAGTGAGGAAAGGTCCCAGGTTCCTCTCCCTACCCTGCTACGTGTAAGAGATAGTGTGAAGCTGCAATTATCTTAAGGCACTTCTATATTATTACGTTATTCACAAATAATAATAAATATTTTCCATTTAGATTTTATGTTCATATAATATATTATTTTTCTATCTTACCCACTATTACGCTTTTTAAATATAAATATTACCTTAAATGAATTTGAGTACAGTAAAATTATGTGCGATTGAAAACCATGACTGTGAAAAAAATATTTCAATGGGTAACCGAGCGCGTTGATGTCTTTTGTATGGGAAACACGATATTGTCTTATTTTTAGCGCTATTAGGAAATTGCCTACTCTAAACTATACATATTTTTAATTATTTTTGATTGATTAGATTCAATATGTCACTCTAATTTTATTAATATAAGTTATATATTTTTTATTATGTTTTATTTCAGTTAACAAGGTTCTTTTATTATATTAAATGTTTACATAAATATAAAACTAAAAAAGAAAAAGTACACTACTTTGTTTAAACTGATATCTAAAAATATAATGAATATAGAATACAAATTAACACTTAAAGAGGTAACGGACAGCGCACCGTTATTTGTACGCGTATGGCCATATTCATATACTATTAAGAGCGTCGATTATACTCATATTGATGATTTAGTTTTAAATAGTACACATGTGTCTTTAGCGGTATTAGAATTAAATGACCACAGATCAAATAGGGATGTAAACTTTATTATTTTTGGCAAATCGTTTTTTTAAATTACATATTTAATTTAATAGAATTCGAGATCTACTCTACTTTTTTACTTTTTATTCATCTATAACACACTTATTAGGATGATTTTGTTTTTATATTTCCAAACGATAATAAAAAATATATGTGTACATTTATTTTATTGACATAATTGGTAGAAAATTGCGTAAAATTCTTAGAAATAAGTGTACAAAGGCGTCTAACAGTATACTGTAATACAAACATCAACTGGAATTAGAAATCTCGCCGTACTGAACTTACAGTATTACTCATCTCCCAAACGGCGAAACTTTGTGAATATTTAACCATTATTCAAATTAATCAAGTGTTTTATTTTCTATTATTATAATTAAAATGCGAAAGTAACTTTTTTCATTTAATGTTCATTCTCATTTTTGTTGACTGTTTTTTTTTTCACATTATTATAACATATGATTTAATTTTTAAAATGAATTTTGATGAATGGAAACGGTGTGTCTAATACTAGGTTCCCTCTGCCACCCCTGCTGTGTGCGGGATACAGCGTGATACAGCGTGAAGGTGAATTTTGATACTCGGTCTGTACATTATATACTATAAATATCATCATCCACCTACAGTTGGCAGTTTAGAAAAACAATTACACATTATAATTCTCTTATGCGACTCTACCGTTACAAAACATATAATTAGTTTCAAATATATAATTTTACAATAACTGTTTTACTTTATGACTGACTTCATTTTATAACAGATTTCTTTTTATATCTCTCTTATTTTTTACTGACTTAACACTATACAGATGAACATTCTATGTGCTTAGAATTTAAATTAAAATTTTATATTTTGTGTAAGTAGAGTTGTCAAAATTTGCACGTTCTTTAATCTTGTTGCAAACTTTCCTTTTTACCGTACAACTAAAATGCTAATTGAAATAATACATTACGTAGAAACCTTTTACTTCTTATTCTTTCATGTCGTTATAATTTTCTAGAACGAATAAAGATTCAGTGTGATATCTTAAAAGAAGAACCGTATATAGAGTTGTTACAAAAACAACCAAATGCAACACTCGACTAGTTTGTTTACGTGGTATGTTGTATCTTCGCGTAGCTTAACGGCGTTGTTCCATCCTCTTATAGAAGATATAGGGCGAGGAGATCGCCGTTAAATTATACCAACGTAAGTATAACGTAGCGGTTTAAAATTCCTTACCAAATTAGTTCGGCACATTTCAATCGGGCACGCGGCTAATGTATGTAAGTGGGTGAACAGTATTTATTAGTGGCCTATTTAGTGCATTAACGATATTCACCTGACAGGAAGGAGGTCGCGAAGGAGTCGTCCTGCGCTCGCGCAAGCGCGGTGAGGAAGAGGAGAGCTGTAGCCACGGTCCTCATGGCGCACTGTGGAACTGAGCACTGTCAACTGTCTAAAGGCATGGCGCGGCGACCGACCGCCGTGTCGCATAGAGACCAACTGCCGGTGAAAGAAAGAAAGGGGCTTGGTAAGTTTAACAGAGATCGTGAAAGGTAGATGCGCCACTATACTGAGTTTCATGCCAAGTTAAATGTGAAAAATTATTCTATGATCAAATATTATATTAGATCTATAAGTAATACTTGTAACCTTTAAGTATAAAAAGCTACTTTTAAAAAACAATACTAACACACAAATATTTACAACTTTTTTGATATTATTTCACCACCTAATCAACAAAATACGGTGACACATTTGGAGACCTACAGAGAAATTACTTTATTAAGAATCCCCTTAAATAAGATTTGAACTCACAAACATCGTATCTCAGGTTGGTTGCGAATCACCTCACGAGAAACCTCTTAATTATTTTATACAGCGTGAAGCTGATTTTGTAACATATTTTTACATTCTTCTCTTACTCTGAGAGTCTGACTCTCACTGTATCATCTGAAGAGTTAAACATTCTTTGCATAACTTTTCAACGTCGTACAGCAAACAAGCGGTCAGCTCGCTCTTCGGGATGTGGACAACGACGTGGTAAGCGACGATGAATGAAGCCATTGATAGCGCTAAACTCTACCGAAATTAACATCACTTTCTTACTTATATACTAATGTATAAAATAAAACTGTTGTTACTATCTTGACTGTGTATTGTAAACGATTATGTGATTTATTAGATATTTTTTGATACCAGCGTTGTTAGTTTATACGTATGAGATTATATTCAATCGTTGTAAATTCAAATGCTACTATTGAGTAGTTTAGAGGCCGTCGTGGCGGGCGTGCAGCAGCAGCACGAGAGTGTAATTGTAACGCAGGGGTGTAAGTGTGGATTCCATTCCAGCTCGAGGAAATTAAATATTTACTTTTATATCATCATTGCTTCGCTCTGGTATCAAGGCAAAGAGCGGCGTTGAATTTCGCCACGCAATGCCTCCAAAATCCGGCGGAAAGTGGGCAACTGAGTGTCTTAACACTAGGTTATCTCTGCTTACCCTGCTGTATGCGGGATACAGCGTGAAGCTGATTTTTTTTATTGAGTAGTTTTAATCTTTTACTTTCTCTAGTTTTATCTTAGACAAAGCGATAAACATCTAATAAAGGTTGACGATATACTGTATGCTATAATGTTCTTAGTTAACAAATAAATATTTTTTGTTTAAGCAGTTAGGTAAAAGTTAAATATGTTTCATAGATACATAATATAATTATGATATATTGGATATATGAAAGGAAAAGGTGATTGACTGGTTTATTAAACATAGCCCTAAGCATACGATATGAATACGATTGAAATTAACATTATGAGAAGAGAAACAGGAAAGTAAATTTTGATATTTAAATTGAAAATTGCTATAGAATCTACAACAATTTAAATTTTCAGTCTACATACTCTACACTATTGTCAGTTGCATTTGCCAAATCATATCAAAACTTTGAATTTAGAATATTTATTTAAGAATATTGCCAAACATAATTATATACATTTTATAAAGCTTTATATATAACCTTTTTCAAAAAGATATTGAAGACCAGTTTATACTTATAATAAAATCGTAAGAGGGTCAGTGTCTGTACTTGGAAGATATTTAAAAAAAATGTTATTGGGAACCTTTATTAACGTAATGGAAATCCAATACAAAGATTTTTAAAATTGTTGTCTGTTTGTAATCGCTAATCTCAGAATCGGCCTAACCGATGTAGATCAGGTTTTCACTATTGGATTCTGGCAAGCTTCCGAAAACATATAGGCTTTATGTTATTACAATCGGTTCATAATTAAAAAACTCATGTCAATTTAAATTACTTAGTTCGACAAAAAGTTTTCACTTTATTTATATTTCGATTTGAAGCGTGCGTAGCCTCGCATGGGCCCACTAGTATACAATAATTATAATAATAAAAAATAAGAAACAATATAAATATACAATATTTTTTTAAAATTTAAGCTGAATTAAAGGTTTTTATAATTATAATATACGACGCGTGTTGGAGGTTAGATTCCAAGTGTAAATAGATTTCTTAACTTTCACTAACTTCCTCCACTAGATCCTCTCCGATAAATCATAATTCGCATTCGTGTTGTATCTTTTTAATTAGTTATCTATATATATATAATGAAACAGTAAAAATATTTTGTCCGTATTTTAACATTTTTGACTGAAATGGATAGAGAGACACTTAAAAAGAATAATAGAATGCAACATTTCTTTTTATTTCTTGTCTGTCTGTATGTATGTATGACCACGCTAATCTCTGAAAGTATTGAACCGATTTACTTCAAACTTTCACCAATTTATTGGTATATTATATATTATACTTTATTTTAACTCAACTTAATATCAATAGTTTGTCATTAAGACGGTTCATTAAAAAAGTTATCGGCATTTGAATAAACTCAAGGCATGAGTTCGCCTGTAAATAAAAAACAAATCCTTATCTATACTTATAATAAATCTGTATTTGTTTGTGATATATAAATCTGAGGATTTAACCAACTTTCAAAAAAGAAGGAGTATCTCAATTAAATATTTTCGATTCGATTAATTATTTTGATTTCGAATTATACGCATAGATTTGGGTATTTTTTGTAATATATTATCATTACAGTTATTTTACAAAGAATATTATAAATCCTTACCCAAATCAATAATTGAACATTCAAGGTTGTTTCTGAACTATTAAATTAAATTTGTCATTGATATCAATACACATCTGCCAGTTAATTCTGTTTAATAAATGAATAGTCATGTAGTTCAAGCGGGCGAAACCGCTAGCAGGCCGCTATTCTGCTAGGCCGATATTCTATAATATGAAATATATATATTTTAGTTAAAATAAGGTAATTATGCATTTTAATTATTACAGTCGTAGCGCAGCATTTCAGCTTCTATCTATAAATGCGACAGTTGTGTCTTGGAGGAATGAATCATATGCATTTCTTCTCTCTGGTAACAAGATTTTCATGTTGTGCGGTATTAAATTCCGCCATATAGCACGAAATGTGACTGAAATCAGACTGAAATTGCATATACCATTCAATATGTGCTATAAAATTTAAAGCTGCTTTAATGCTTTATCTTAGCGCTAAATATAGAATTATAGGTAAACTAGAGTAGGAAGAGACTTCAAGCAAGTAATCTTATTCATAGAAGAAAATTCGACTTTATATACCAATCAATATGTGCTATAAAATTTAAAGCTGCTTTATTGCTTTATTTTAGCGCTAGATATAGAATTATAGGTAAACTAGAGTAGGAAGAGACTTCAAGCAAGTAATCTTATTCATAGAAGAAAATTCGACTTTATAATAATAATATACTTTATTGCACCTTAATAATAGAACAATATAAAATGTTATATAATAATTTGAGAAAAAAAAAGCACTATAAGGCGGCCTTATCGCTAAAAGCGTTCTCTTCCAGGCAACCTTTGGGTGTCGGAGTTTGTGTAATGGTGGGCGGTGCGTATATATATAATTAAATATAATACTAAATATACATTAAGTACATAATATACAAATGAATGAATATATAGTAATTACTTAACACAAAACAGGACAAAAGAATCCTAGTCTAAAGATCTTCTCCGCTCTCTGCTTTCCGCCCGCATACTAGACATTAAATATTGAGTGTTGGAACTCAACACAATGTTCTTTTTTACCAAGAGAAAACAATCAAACAATTGTTTTATCACTTAGTCTGTTGAAAAAGCCATATATTCGACATCAACGCGCTCATAAAAATGACTGCAAATCGTAAACGGTCGTCGAACTTAGCCACAAGTTTTATTATAATTTTATGATTCAGCCAAAAGAAGGTATTTCCAAATGTTATGCATAACACTGACTAATCAAGCTTTTCGTTAACCAAAAGTTATTCTTGTGCTTATATAGTACGTAATTGAGGTTATTCAAAAAGAAAAATTAATTTTATGTAAAGTTGAATCACCTTCCTGATATATTGTAAATAAAATTAGCTGCTACGTTCGTAAAATAAATTATTGTCAATTTTCAAAAATACATTTTTATATTATAAAAGCCATAATATGTTACTTTAAAAATTGAAGCGATATTTCTGTATTAATCTAGTGTCAAGGACGAAAGTGTCTTAACACAAGGTTAGTTTAGTCTTTTTCTTAGCCTAATGCCGGGATAAAGCGTGTAAGTGGGCCATTAATAATAATAAAATAGTATATCCTCCTATAACTCTATAGGCTTATAGGAAATGAAGAAATCTATAGGATTTAAAGCCTGTGACAGCATAACGATTGATGGTTCGATTCTAGTTGAGGCAATGAATTATTTTCATTGTCTCGCTCTCAACAAGGAGCAGTGTTGAGTTCCGCCATTCAACACAGTTCAGTTGAGGTTCCAGTCCCGCAGGGGGCGTCCTTACAGTCGTCGACTTCCTCACAGGCAGCCACTTCGTGCTTGCATTTCTTCAGGGACAGAGTACCCTCTTCCCTACCCAACCGCTTGGTCCTCTCGGGGTACAATGTGATTCCAAAAAAATCCCAGAAACTCCAAATCCTGTAGTAAAAATATACAAATTGAAGATGATTGGGAAATAACGGGTTAAGCTATTTTTCATTATAGAAGGCAAGGAATAATAGATTAATTTTTAAGAAAAAGAAAAACCGACTTCTAACAACGACAATTACAAAGATTTTATAATTTTGAAGTCGGTGCCAAGTAAAACAAACTGGCTTAGTAATTTGATATTGTAGTAAGGTCGTTGTAGCATTAGTTTGCCATCGACTTCAAAATTATAAAATCCTTGTCAAATTATTTTGTTGCTTTTTAGTTCGTTGTTAGATTTTTCTTTTTGTTACAAATTAATTTATTTTACGATTTTAAGTGATGAGTAGACCTTAAAAGGATTCTTCTTAAGTGAGTGGTGGTGGTAATAGTAGTCAACGAGTGGTAGTGGTTGTCCTATGTAAAATTTCACTTAATTAGCTGCAAACACAACATGCAAGCTAACATTGTGGTATATTGAGAAAAACATACATAATAATAAAAATATTCTGATAACTTTAACAATTTCGACTAGATCCCATAATCGGAACCTCACCAAACTATCCTTGAAGAGTATCGTTTCAAATAAAAAAAGAATCATCGAAATCGGTAGAAGTTGAATTTAAAGTTGTAGCAATATTTCGGTATAATAAAATTTTTCCCAAAAAAAAAATAGACCGGATCCCATAATCCAAACCTTACCAAACTTTCACCATACCTTCCTTGAAGTGTATCCTTACGAATAAAAAAAAGAATCATCGAAATCGGTTGAAGTTGTAATAATATTACAGTATAATAAAATTTTTACCAAAAAAGAAAAACAAACTTTAATAATTTTGCCCAGATCCCATAATTGGGACCTTACCAAACTTTCAACAAATTTCAAATAAAAAAAAATCATCGAAATGGGTTGGCGCCACATTGAGTTATTCGACCATTTATCGCGCACATACCGAATACAAATTTAAGACTTATGTGGTTTACTCATAGATACCATTGTCAGAAAGACTGAAAAAAAAATAGGACCACATGGAAACCATTACCTTTCAATTACAAAAATCATCAAAATCGGTTCACGCAGTTAAAAGTTGAGGTAACAAACATAAAAAAAATAGTCGAATTGATAACCTCCTTTTCTTACAGAATTCGGTAAAACCTCGGTTTACTTTTTCCTGTTCCGATAAAACAATTAGCGGCGTTCAGCTCCGCTACAAGTAATGTCCCCAATTATTAAAATTATTCATCGATAACGGGTAGTAAATGGAAGTAGTATGGTAATATCCATGCAAAAGAAGCGGACGGACAGGTTTATAAGAAAAAGACAAAATTATAGAAAAAAGATTTGTTAGAACAAGTGTCTCTTACAATTGATTACTTACATTTATCAAAAGAAATGACGTACGTGACTGAAATGACGTTATTTGGTACACGTACAATCAAACGAACTTAAATAAGATTTTATACAAAACAATCGATGAAAAGCTTTTTTACCAAAAAAATTGTAGGCAATAAAGTCTATATAAGGATTTGAACTTTTTTTAATATATATATACAGGGTGGAAGAGGCAGCGCTTCTTTTACTGAAACTGCATATAGGGTAAAATATTTCAAACCCGGAGCTAAAAAAATTTATCAAGATGCCTCCACAGTTTGGACGTAGGATTTTTTTTTTCATTTCACGATTTTTTTCCATACCTGTATTTCGTGTCACGCACACATACACATACTACTACAAAAATACTTGAATGAAGCGTGTGCGACGTTGCCGCTTT
>DWGR01003830.1:0-11744 GCA_018247715.1 Heliconius burneyi | reverse complement strand
ATAATAAGTAAATTAGTTAACAAATAGAAAGAAATCTCATCCAGTCAAATAAATTGCTAAAAAACAAAATTTATATACATACCTACATACTAATATTGTAAAGCTAAAGAGTATGATTAAATGCATTGACCTCAAGAACTACAAGCAAAAAATGTGTTGAATAGTCCATTTATGGGAAAGATTGTTCATTTCGAGGTAGCCCACGGTACCAGGGACCAGCGGTACCTCGGGCAATTACGATATGTCATACATTCTTAATTATTTCTAATTTACCCCACATGCTAAGCTGCAGCTATATTATAGAAGCTAGTGTCTTAATAATACCAGTAATTAGCTGCGGTATGGCATCTCATTATTGTACAACACCGTAATAATAATAATAAAAAAATAAATAGACTCAAATCGGTTGTTGGGGCATCCAGTTGTGGCACAAGTTTGTAATTGCCCACTCGAGAAAATGAATATTGTTAAAAATTAATATTCTCATTTCTTTGCTCTGGCACCAAGGCAAGGACACCGGCGTTGATTTCCGCCACTCAACACACAACGCTTTCAGAATTTGGCGGATAGTGGGGAACTGAAATTCGAAATAAGTTAAAAAAATGCAAAAAGTATTTATTTAGAAGCTGCAGCGGTACAATGATGACAACGTCCCGGAGCGAAGAAATGCAAGTATTCAATTTTTCACTCGTTGTGGGAGTCGAACCCACCACCGCTCGTACATTCTTCGCACGTTTGTGCGCCTACGCCTGGAAGGCCTTATTTAAAATTATATTTTTGTATAATTATTTCCTCACGACTCTTTCAACACAAAAAAGAAACACATCTCTCAAGAAGTTTCCCAACGGAATGCTGCACTTATTTATAATTGGAAACACTAAGACTAATTGGAAACACGAGTTTTTACTTTACACTATATATGAAATATAATTTATACACTATAATCTTTATGTCTATATATAATAAAACAGAAAAAATATTTTGTCTGTACATTTAGTATTTTTAACTGAAATTAAAGGATAGAGGGACATTTAAAAAGAATAAATATTTATTTTGAATTTCGTGTCTGTCTGTAAGTATGCTCACGCACATGTCTGATATGACTGAACCGATTTACTTATATTTTCACCAATAGCTTTATTTTAACTCAATTTAACATCTAAAGTTTTTTTCATCAAAATCGGTTAATTAAAAAAGTTATTGGCCTTTGAATGAACTCAATGCATGAGTTTGGCTGCAAATATAAAGCAATCTATGTCCATATATATATATATATATATACTTATAATAAATCTGTATTTGTTTGTGATAAATTTGTATTTTTAACCGACTTTCAAAACAAGGAGGAGATTCTCAATTAAATATTTTCGATTCGATATTCCATTCATATTTTCGATAAAAATTTTGGATTCGATTTCGATTTTGGATTATTCCATACGATTTGAGTATTTTTTATAATATGCAGTTATTACAGTTATTTTACATTAGCACCTAAAGCACACAACGTTACAGTTACGCCCTCCTGCCCCTGAGCATTCAAAAATATTAAAATTATGTACTAAATAGAGATAACAAACATTAAAAC
Organism: Heliconius burneyi; assembly: GCA_018247715.1. NCBI lineage: Eukaryota > Metazoa > Arthropoda > Insecta > Lepidoptera > Nymphalidae > Heliconius > Heliconius burneyi. The sequence goes on along the minus strand of DWGR01003830.1, from coordinate 10,159 downwards.
TGTTGTTACTTTTTCAGCCCTTTTTAATTTCATTTTACAGTGTGTAAACACGACGACATTCAGAGTCATAAAATATTTTAAATTTCAATTTTCTCGCTCTAGTGACGAAACAAGGGGAAATGTTCCACCTGTCAAAACACCATGCCAATAGAATTCAGCAAAAAAAAAACATTAAAATTTATTATATCCATTTTCTATGCTACAATAGCTATAGATAAAAATAAGTTCGGCATTTCCAGCAGAAAAACCATTCATTAAAGAATTCTTAGTAAAATTCATAATTTTTTTAAATTAACTAATTAGTTGAATTCTTTAAATATATTGAATTCTTTATAACAATTTCATTTCTTATAGGAAACTCTATAGGTCAGACGAATTTATCCATTCTGACATCCCACCAGCGCTCCAGTGGCCGTAACATATTAAATTGTTATCGTTTATATTATTAATGGTTTATTTGAAAGTGCGATTCGAAATATATATCAACTTTAGTTCGATTTTCCTGATTAATGTTGTTTTTATGTCTTTTAGCTGAATTGATGTAGTTTATGGTAAATAATGTTACAATTCCAATAAATCATATATATATATATATATATATATATATACATACAAAAATCTTTGTGTAATACTATTAACTCACTGGTTTTTGAATGTAAAGACTAATTATTATTATTTTTTGCCTAGACATTTCAATATATAGCATCTCCCTCTCCTCCCTCTAAAGCCAGTCAGCAAATTGCGGCGTTGAGTACCCTCCACTCAACACGCAATGCATCCAAGATTCGATGCAACATGGGGTATGGGAGTGCCTTAATGGAAACGGTGGTCTCATCACAAGGTTCCCAGATTGCTTCTCCCTAGCCAGCTATGTGCGGGATACATTGTGACGATACAAAATATCTAATGCCATTGTGGCCCAGTGGAGCAGCATCTAACTATAAGCGCGATGCTAGAAGTTTCAATCTACGTCCGAGAAAATGAATAATCTTCATTTCCCCGTTTTTTATGACATTGTAGCGCTTAGTTCCGCCACTCAGCTCACAATGTTTTAAATAATAAATAAAATTCTTCATTTCACAATGCTCATAGATTATAAAAATCACCGGAAAAAAATGTAAAGTAACTCTCATTTGGGATAACTAAGCGCTCTAGAAATTTACGTTTGGTTTGTTTCTAAGCATATTATGTATGTATATACTTGACATTAACTTTTGTCTTTGTTGTTTTTTTTAACCTCACGTTGCATCCCCCACAAAGAAAGTTAGGCAGAGGGAACCTTGGAACCCAGTGTTAAGACTCAGTTATCATTAAAAGATTTCCGTTTCCCGTTCTCCGGCGAATTCTGGAGCGTGTGGCGGAACTCAACGCCGCGATTTACCTCGTTACCAAAGCGCATATGTTATTTCCTCGAGTAGGTATTGTATCCTTAACCTGTTGCCTTCACAGTCGCACGCTTGTGCATCTCCGCCACGACTTCATCTTCATTCAAAAACAGTTATTTGGGAAACAACAGAACTGGTTGAGGCGACTAGATTCTTTCTGATACACTAGATTAGCCTCGCAAGCCTCGTAAATGAAATTATTACACCAACTTTTCACGTGATATGTAGGGTTACTTTGTACTATTTCTTATTTTTATAAAATCTATTATATATTCATGTCTATTTTTCTTTACTTTGAAGGCCGTCATGGTACAGTGTGCCACTGTATACGCGGCGATTTTGGGTTTGCTCCTGAAAATATATGCGGTGATAAGTTACGCCACCTTAACGCACAGTGTCCCGTAATTGGACGGGGATTAGATAATTGATTAAGGCTGCTCTTTCTGAGTTTTCTTTTAGTATACGAGATGAGTAAAGTCCTAAGATATATTTAATTTCTGATTATTGTTATGATTATTACATTTATACATATTATATTATACATTTATATTTTATACATAGTTTTTTAAATTTATTTTCTAAGTTCTTAACCCTCAAAATTAGACACAGAAAAAGAAATTCCACAAAAGTTGCATGAATATAAAATACAACAAAAATAACATTTACACACAAATTTAACCGCTTAATCTACCATTTAATTAATGTTGCTAAACGAAACTTGAGAACTCAATTTTATATCGCAGTCTTTAATCGAAGTTCTATTGAAATATAATATAAAAATACTTAAGATGCTTCGCCGCTATTCATTCGCTTCGCTTGCTGTAATTAAAAAATATATATAGTATGTAATTTTTGGCTGCTGTTAATATTATTTTATCTGTCTGTGTGTTCTCTCAATATAATCTCAGAAAAGAATTGCAGTTTTCACAATTATTTAGAAAGCTTCCCTTAACTAAATATTAGGTAAGGTTTGTTTTATTCCAATTGGTTTACAAATAAAAAGTTATACCATTTTAAAGAATGTTGTTCGATAAAATTGTTATAAATAACTGTTTTCTTGAATTAGCTGAAACTGAAAATGATTGACTCTTACTGGTCAAAAGTGTTTCGTTGTAATGCTACTCCACCTAAACCGTTTAACCTACAGCTCTGAAATTTTGCAGGAACGCTTGCTTAGTGTTAATTGTAACTGTAGTTTTTGAATTAATGTTAAAATTTGTCTCATAGAGTTAATCGTGAAGTGAAAAGCGAAGTGGAGAATGATTTGAAACTCACGCGCACAAATTGAACTTTGACTAACCTAACCCAGCTCGTGTGGACAAAACAGAAAATACAGAAAATTTTCTTAAAATTTTACGCAACATAGCTTCGCTCAACTCTACCCGCCGCACACAGCGTGTGGCGGATCCTAGTATTATTAGGAAACGAAAGTAAAGATTAGTAGATTAATGAGTATGTAATTGAAGTGGATGAATCCGGACGTGGGTCTCTAGTGTAAAATATTCCTGATCTAGATGAAAATCACTCATGGAAAATATTTTCATATAATAGAAAGAAAACTATTATTTAAACTAAACGTTAAACAGCTCACATTTGTACTTCTCTCAAAGTTAGAGTTTTCTATGGTATCTACAAGTAAGAATATATATTTTTACTATCTAATAGAAATCAATTTTACCTTTTTTATCATTAATAATTAAAAACCATACTTGTCTATGTTTTATTAATAATTATTTTTAAATGATGATAAGAAATATTAATTATGCTTATATAATATAACAGTTATATATTTATAAATGCATGGCTATAAAGGACAGTTAAGAATGAGTTTATTGATTTATATAATTATTTAAATCGATTATCTGATATTTACAATTAGTAATAAAAATTTCAATTGATAAATATTTTCTATTTAAATTCAATAATAATCTAAGAATGCCAAAAAAGGAGATGTCATTGTGTTTGGAATAGGGAATAATGTGTTATAAAAACGCAGTACGTACTAAAAACTAGAGTTTACGCTGTGCACTCTCTTGTTTGGGAGAGACGTCGTCGTACTGCCAAAAAAAACTGTAAAACATATTTTTTCTACTGTCCACTGTTCTTTTAATACCTTGTCTTCCATTATGTGCGCTCTTATTTAAAACAATTAAATATTTAACTTGATGCTTATCCTATTCGTTCAAAATAAATATAATTAGCAAGAATTTTAGCACAATAAAAATTATTTGTTTTTACATTCTGTAAAGATAAAAGAGATCTTTTGATAGCGTCGTGAGCGTACACCATTGCGTGTGTCTAATTTGGAGGGTTAAGAACTCAGAAAAAATATGCAACGTATTATTAGGCTTTTACTAATAAAAAGATTGATTCAAAAAGTAGGTTTATAATTATAATATTGTTAGAAAATGGCACTCAACACCCAATGTCTCCAAAATTCCTCGGGTAGTTAGCGACGGGAGAGTACTATTAATGAGAACGGAGTGTCTTAACACTAGGTTCCCAGGTTCCCTCTGCCTACCCTGCTATGTGAGAGATACAGCGTGAAACTAAATAAAAAAGTGTAAAATAAAACAATATATGGACATTGTACATAAAACACCACATTAAGCACCACAACCACGCAATATTTATTACAACACGTAGCCCTGCGTCCGTGCAACTTGTTTCGATCATATTGAGATCTCTCAATACACCGCGCAAATTGGCCTAACTGTATTGCGGGCAAATATTTGTGATTTTCTTCTGCGAAAGATTCCAAATGAGCTTTACAATCTGGTTTTGTCTGTTTATAGCATATAATGGTCCTTCTGATCTGTCTCCAAAAATGTAATGTGTTTTCTATACTCAGAGTTGTAGTACATATCTTAAGATGAGAAGCATTTGTTTAAAATTAATATTAATTTGCTATTTTAAGTTCCTTCAGGGTTTCTAACAAATACATCGATTTTATTGTTAAAAAAATCAAATCACGCTGTATCCCGCAAACGGCATGGTAGACAGTGGCAAGCTAGTGCTTCCCACTTTGCGTTGAATTCTGGAGCTCATTAGGAGTATTTATTGCGTGTTGATTAAATTGATTTACTTTTAGTATATATATTACCTATATTTTTTAGAAAACATAACGTAGCGTGATTTGAACCCTGTCACCTGGAGATCGTCCGGTCCGTCTGTCTGTTCGGACTTTTTCTAAAAAGTATTTTTCTTTCTTAAGTCCACATTTATATAATCTCTATATATTATAAAACAGTAAAAATATTTTGTTTGTACATTAAATATTTTTGACTAAAAAGGATAAAGGGACACTTAAAAAGAATAATAGAAAGCAAGAATATATATTTTTTAATTTCTTTTCTGTCTGTCTGTCTGTTTGTATAGTCACGCACATCTCTAAAAATACTCAACTGATTAACTTCAAACTTTCGCAAATTGCTTTGTTTTAACTCAACTTAACATCCTAAGTTTGTTTCAGCAAAATCGGTTTATTAAAAAAATTGCGAAAATTTTATAGATTTTTTTCTATATAAAGATGCAAAGCGTCGTACATTATATTCAGATTGCTATATTATATTCAATGGTTAAACCATGGAACCTATACAGAGTGTTTTTGTCAGCACCACTTCAAATGACACTACAGTTAACTACTAAACATAAATACAATTAAAAATATGTTTTACCCAAAAATAAAAAAGTGGTTTTGTTCAAATAAAATAAATAACTATATTATCGTTGTAAAATAAAACGCTATTTGCTAAGGACAACGCACGCACACATAAACTTATCAAAGGGACACCGCCACATACGCCTCATTCCAAAATCGAGTCCTTGAAACTTTAGTAACGAAGAAACCTTTAGTACTATTTTTGTACTAGTATGTGTTTACTTTATTGGTATCTATGCTTAACTGGCCACACGAAATACAGATATGGATAAACATCGTCAAATGAAAAAAACACCTACGTTCAAACGTTGAGGTATCTTGATTAATTTCTTTAGGTATGGGCTTAAAATATTTTACCTTATATGCTGTTCCCGTAAAAGGAGCGCTGACGCTTCCACCCTGTAGATATGTATATAAAGAAGCTAACTTTAAAAATTATGTAAGAGATGTTTCTGAGAAGACTAAATTTGTGACAGTTATTCTTACATTTGATGTATACAAAATTTTAGATTTACAGCTGTTAAGTTAAAAAAATGCCTAAAATATGCATTTATGCTTATATTCCATGAGAATGTTTGATCTAGGGTAGATATACGTCACGCAAAGCGTAACTTAACAAAGGTTTTAGTAATATTATTATAATTGTTGAAATGGTCACGCACTTGATGCCATCACAAACGACAAAAGCAATTATCGAAATTAGCAAAAAGCTTAATAATTTCTTTTAATTAGTTTTGTTTAATATACTTACAATTTCATATATCTTTTGTATCGCATTCTGTGTGGTGATAGATTAGAACTTAATTATATATAGCTACTTTAGTCTGTTGTGGCGTAGTGGGGCAGCGTCTTAATATAAACGCGATTGTGGGTTCAAACCCAACTTGGGGAAATGATTTTTTTAGCATCACGCTTCATCCCTAGCGGAATAGGCAGAAACGGATACGGGGAAAACAGAGCGCTCGAAGAAGGATTATATTTAAATTATTTCTATTTCCCCATTACAATAGACAAAGCATGGCGTTAAGTTCACAAAACGTCTCAAAAATTTTGTGGCAAGTACAATGTCTTTAAGCTATGTTCACTCTGCTATACGCGAAATTGTATAAAGCTGATTTCATACTTAACTACTATCCACACTTCAGAGGCCGTCGTGGGGGCACAAGCGTGCGACTGTAAAGACGACCTTTGTGGGTTCGATCCCTACTTAGGACAGTAAAATATTTAATATTTTTATACCTTCACTCAGGAAACAAGACAAAGTCTTAATAGGAACAGAGTATCTAAACATTAGGTTCCTTCTGCCTATCAATATACATTCTTAATTTATTTAAAGACTGGCATGGTGGCAAAATCTTTTTTCCGATCAGATTCTAAAATACATTTTAATATTTTATTTTAATAATTCTCTAAAGCTTCCTGGAAATTAAAACTATCAAATGCAGTCAAAAAACAGTATTTTTTAATATCGTATCTCACTTTAAATTGAGTAAAATTAGTATAGACATAGCAATTAAGGTTTAAACTTAGTACAACTTCCATCGAATCTTAACTGATTGTTTGTTTATCAGACAGATCCAACCATCTCTATTAACGCAAATAGGTTAACAAGCAGAATCTGAAACTGAGATTGCTACGAACTTACTAACTAACTAACTAACTATACATACTACTAATGTGAAAATGAACTAAAGATAAAAGATAATAGTATTCGAGAATCTGGCGGGCGCTGCGTTACCGCCGCTCGTTAGTTTCAAAATGGGGTTTTGTCACGAAGAAGGCCACCAAATTTATGATTGCATGCTCCATACTGGGGTGCAACGAGATTACTGATAGACCGAGAGGCTGTTAAAAAAATTTACTCTTAAATGATACATCTATTTTTTTTTCAGTTTAAGCCTATTTTACTTACTTGTACTTAATATAAATGAATGGTTTACAAAGATTTATGTAGTGGTTTTGTGTTATAATATAATTTTTTAATGAAATTTCATCGGCTTTCTTCTATTATCTTCGCAAAATATTGTAAAGTAATCAATAGTTAATATTATTACTGAATCAATACATACACTTGTATATTATAACGCTGAAGACCTTACTACCTCGGACATTTAGAATATGTAGTTTGTCATAAAAAACAAATAGTTTTAGGTGAAATGTAAATAGAAAGATAAAAATTAGAAAGATAACCATTACAACCAAACTGGATGGACTTAGTTGAATCGATTTCCAATTCTCACCTCAATATTATATCTGATTGATCTGCGTAGACATTGGATTGAGGTGATACTTGTAAAATTGCACTAGTTGATGATTAATGTCTCGAAATCAGGAGGAAAGCGAAAAACAATATCTTAGATTTTTTTGGTATAAGAAAAAAATGATGAAGTTGATATATAATGTTTTATTAAAAAAGACAATAACATATATATAAAAGACTATACACAAAACTACTTTACTTAGCGTTAAAACACTCCGTTTCGTCCATCCAACACAAGAGCGTGGTATTGTAAATATTAAATATTTTAATTGAAAAGTCCCTCTAGCGATAATCGAACTTACAACCCTGCACCGCGACGGCCACAAAAAAATATATAAATAGCTTAATTTGTAATAGCCTCTCTAACTATGATTGCTAATCTGGCTGACCGCTTAAAGCGATTCATATTAGAACGCGGTGCAATTTACTTAGTTTAGATTCACCTGGACTAGATAAATTTAACCAATGACTCAGATCTATATTTCATGCTTATTTTACTAACTTCATTATATTAGATCTTGAAGCTGGCAGTTATTAACGATTTATCGATCAAGAAGCATAAAAAACTTATTATTGAGTCTAAAGACATTAATTACTTAATTGTTAAATGGAATACTTTAAATGCCATTTACATTTTGTCGAAACATAAAAATATGACAATGAGGTCAGTCGTGGCGCAGGGGTACCTACATGCGTGTAACTTAAGCGCGACTGGTTATGAGTTCGATTCCCATTCGAGGAAATTAAATGTTTCATGTTTTTAATTATCGCTCTGGTAACGAAGCAAAGCGCGGCGTTGAGTTCCGCCACTCATGTCATGCCTCATGAACACGGCGGAAAGTGTTTTATTAGGAACAAAGTGAATTAACTAGGTCCCCTCTGTCAACCATGCTATGTTAAGGATACAGCGTGAAGCTTAAAAAATATGACTAAAAGAAGAATATTCTTCATATAAATAGTTAGATTATACAAAATACTTGCTACTACAAGTTTATCAGTAAAGTTTACTTTATAGTATCTTAAGCAAGAAACCGCAACGCTTGGTGCAGTTTATCAAATTAATATATACAAGTAATATTAAAAGATCTTACGATAGCTATTATTTGCAGGTCCGCGGCGCTGCATCGGTGAGTCCATTTTTCATGCAAATCGTCCGATCACGGGAGCAAAATAGCAAATTCAGCAGCACTTTATCTGGAAATTATATAGAACAATACATTCATAAATCAAGAACGTAAACTAGAATGTATGATAAGTTTCTTACTTCAATATATCTTTATTAAGAGTGCACAGGTTTGGGATATGCACACATAAATACATATATACATTGACTTATGACATTACCCTTCTTTGCATTACACAGTCGGGTAAATAAGGAGTACAGAATATTTTTGGGTTGGTTGTTCGCTTTACGTAACAAGAATGTATGATAAGTTTCTTACTTTAGTATCTGTATCTTTCAGATATTGCCATCCTGGCAAAGTGGGCATAACGTTTGACTGTAAATATGATGATTGTGAGTTTGATCCCCATATGAAGAAATAATTATTTTTATCTCCTTGCTCTGGTAAGACAACAGTATTGCGTTGACTTTCGCCATTCGCCCCGCGATATCTTAAATTAACGCAAAAAAATTAAGAACAACAGACAGGTAACACCAGGTTTTTTCTTGTAAAATTAAAAACGTAAAAACTATACCCAACATTTCGTTAGAATTAACAGTCAGGACTAACAATTTCTTCAAGCAATAAAATCTCCACGAGGAGCCTTTCAATATGTAAATGGGTCCAAAAACACATAGACTTACTTAAATACTTACATAGATTGACATTACCCTCTTTTGTGTTGCACAGTCGGTTAAAAAAAGAATAGCCTTAGTTGGTAGCTCGCTATACATTTAATACTACTTTCAACAGAGTCAAAGGTCAGTGTTTATCTAAACTATTGTTCGAAGTTGTTAGTCTACGTAACTTACTGACTAAAATTATGACTGTTTATATTAAGTTCGTTGTATCCAATACACTATTTATCACCCACTTTTGTTATTATTGTATATATAAATCACACCGTAATAACTTAGGAAAGAGAAATATAATTTTCCACTCTAAAATCTACATTATTTAAAAAAAATCGAATCAGCTTCACGCTGTATCCCACACACAGCAGAGTAGGCAGAGGGAACCTAGTGTTAAGACACTCCGTTCCCCACTTTCCTCACACTCGAGTGGGGACCGAACCCACAACTGTCGCATTACAGTCACATCCTTGTGCCGCTGCACCACGTCGCAATCATTTTTTTTTGGTTTTAGTAAATTAATAATTACCCAAATGGCAATAGAACCTACAATCATCACGTTTACAAAAACAAGACCAAACACATCATCACAATAGTTTAATAAATAAATGAATATATATGAATAAATAAAAATATAGAATTGAAATTATCAAGAAATGTAACATTTACTATGTTTCCCGACATCCGATCCGATAGCAAGCCGTAAATACGTCTAAAATTCTGATAGCCTATTTTTAAGGGCACGTTCAGAACATTTTACATTGAAATTAAAGATATTGGCCACATGGCGTAGTGGAGTGGACGTTTTATCTAGATACTAATTATAAAGCTGTAGAGTTCGTTTGGTTAATTGCGCTAATCTCGGGAACTAGCAGTTTGAATGGAAAAGAAAATGTGTTGGACTGTCCATTTATAAAGGTTAAAAGATATCTAATATTTTATTGATTGTTTTGATAGGATACATCGTACCTGTAGTCCTTGTTACTTGTACTTCTCGCAATTACAATTTTTCATGTGTCGTACACAACTGTTAGTCATTTTTATTAGGCCACGCGGCT
>DWGR01003829.1:0-11745 GCA_018247715.1 Heliconius burneyi | reverse complement strand
GAAAAATGTTCCCAAAGTAATATTGGATTACAACACCAAATAAAATACAACCAATTTCCAGATCGAGGAGTTTAATATACTCCCGAGTGACAATGATTGGCATTTCAATTTGGTCGAGTAGTACTGCTGGCAACTTGGCGCTAATGCGGAATGCGTCAAAAAACTTGCTGAGTAAACGAATAGTTAACATAAACATTTAATGAAAATATCAAATTTTTATTATATAATAGAAAATTAAAATAATAGTTTTCTCCGTTATTATAGTTAAATAAAAAAATACTTTTAATTTAAAATTATTCCCCTTATGTTGCTATGGTGCTAAGCCATTGTCGCACTATGTTCCTGACCGTTACCGTTACCGTTACCAGAGTGAGAAATGAAAATATCAAATATTTTATTCTACCCAGTGGGAATCTGATCCGCAACCGCCGCAGCTATGACGGCTTCGTATACTTATCTGTATTTTATGACTAGCGGCTTCGCCCGCTTGAACTACGTGATTATTCATTTAACAAACAGAATTAATAGACAGTCATATGTATTGATGTCAATGAATCATTTAATTTACTCGTTCAGAAGCAGCATTAAATATTAAATACTACATGAAAAATACTAAATTTACAGACAAAATATTTTTACTGTATTGTACATATAAGACAATGTATACATTTTAGCACAGAATCCGAATTTTGAATAAATAAAAAATCCAATAAGAGTCGATTTTTCTATACATACATATCGGAACGAATATATATAAAAACATCCATTATCAATTTTGAATCCACACCATTGTTTGCTTAGCGGTTTTTATATCAAAATTTTATCCATGCATATTTTTTCAAGCAAAAGACTACCGACGTAATTGATCACAGAATATACCAATAACGTTTTCATATGTAACAGTTATAATATATACTCGTACATAAAATAATAAAAATACACTTATAATTTTATATTTTTCACAAAGACCTTAGAGATGGAGAATTTTTATTTCTTAAAACAAATACTGGTTATAATTTAACAGCCAGAGAAAAGGTAAGACCAAGTAACAGCAGGCAAGTAGTATCTATTACTTGTGCACAAAGTGGGCACAAAGTGTGACTGTAAACGCTTCTGGTTTTTTTTTTTTTTTATGGTATAAGGACAAGGCAAACGAGCGTTCGGGTCACCTGATGGTAAGTGATCACCGCCGCCCACGACCCCGTGCAACCCCAGAGGAGCTACAGGTGCGTTGCCGGCCTTTAAGGTGGAGGTGGAGGCTTCTAGTTGTGGGTTCGATCCCTACTCGAGGAAATTAAATATTTATTAAAATTCACATTTTCATTTTTTCGCTCTCGGCACCAGATGCCTCGGCAAAGCGCGACGTTGAGTTCCACCACTCAACTCGCAATGCCTCTAGAATTCGGCGGAACGTTAGGAAGGGAGTTAATTTTAATATAGTAGAGGTAAACTACTGAAAAATCATTATAGATAAATATTTTTTGCTTTTAACGTTTCTCTTATATAAGGTCTAATCGTCATATGCAAACAACGTGTTTTTTTAGAATAAGTAAATAAAATTATAGCATATAATGTAAAATGTGAATATAAATTTAATATCATTTTTAATACATAAGTGAGTTCGTACCTAGTACCGCATTTTTTAGATTTGTATAAGTCAGGGTAAAGAATAAAATAAATAATACAAATAAAAGTTAAAAAATAGAAATTTTCCGCCCTATCTGAAGGGACGATAAATATTATTCTACGATCCAAAAGCTATTTTCGTAAATCGTTACTCAGCCGGTGAGGCAGAAAACTGATAAGGCCCATTGCAATTAACTTGATGGCTATTTCTTTTTCCGGTATAGGTAGGTAATTAGCGACATCTTTACCTTTCATTATTTATATCTTCAGGAAGCTCGAATAATAATAATTTAAAAAGCATTGTTTTGTTTTTTATAAAACATACATTCTTTGAAAAACAAAAGGTAAAGATGACACGGAAATAGATGTGACACCTTTGTGATTGTTGTACTATATGAAAATATTATATTGGTTTCTTAATAGAAAACGTATATTTAATATCGTATAATATAATAATATAAAAAAAATAGAAATACAACACAAGCCAAGTTCAATTTTGAATATTACGAGTATATTTTTTGGGTTGATAGTAAAAAATAGCCAAGTCAAATCTTGTGTTGTAATTACTTCAGGGGCACAAGCGTGCGACTGTAAGTTCGACAGGTTGTGGGTTCGAGTTCCACTCGAGGAAGTGAAAGTCCAGAATTCGAAGGAAAGTAGGGAGCGGAGTGTCATAACACTAACGTGAAGGCTGCAGCTGCATAACAGCGTTTCGCACGCTGTCGTAGCAATATCTCGGCAAACCGACAGCTGCACGTACTACAGTGAAGGAAAAGATGACGCAGTCAAAATGTTAATTCTGAAAGCGACTAAGCACATTGCGGAATATAATTTAAAGATGGCTTTCAAATATAGGAACACAGCGGTCACCTCTTCCACCTTACTGATCATGCCCTTATCCTAGTGCAAAATTTCTCACATGAGGTTAATGCTGTTAGCCTATTGGCATATATAGCAACACCGGTTGGGAAGGGGAGAGGGTACTCTGTCCCTGAAAAAATGCAAGCACTAGGTAGCTGCCTGTGAGGAAGTCGACGAAGGGACTCCTGCGGGACTCGAACCTAGGCTTGCGGCCGTCGAGCGGACTGGTTTAGTATGTAAATTATAATTTGTACATAAAATAAATTTGTAATTAAGTTTGAAAAGTGTAAAATTGTTAAATATTATATATATATATATATATATATATATATATATATATATATATATATATATATAGTCATGATGGCTCGACTTTAAAAATTATATAAATATATAAATTCTTTATTGTCTTTTTTATCTACAACTACCCTTTTACTTGAGTTTACTAACACTATAATAACAGGCACAATAAAATTATGTCCTGCTATATTCGGGCTAAACAATGGAATAAAAAAAAACAAATAATACTTTGTATTCTTTTATAATAGCATTTACAGAACAATAAGAATTTTCTACAGCCACGAACAAATACAACAGTATAAAGTTCCACACAAAGATGACACGTAGGTGTACGATATCGATTTCCATTTGAAAACTTCATGAAAAAGAGTATATAATATTTTATTATTTACTTTTTGTAATGTATTTACATTTATGTTATTTTTATATAATTTTTTTTTCAGCTTCATGCTGTATCTTACATATAACAAGGTAGACAAAGGGAACCTAGAGTTAAGACATTTCGTTCCCCACTTACCGCCGAACGATTTTCGAGGCGTTGCGTTTTAAATGGCGAACCTAAACACTGCGCTTCTATTTGGTACCAGAGCAAATAAATGCAAATATTAATAAATAATAATTTCCTCCCCTTATTGGAATTAAACCTGCAACCATCGCTTTATAATTATACGCTTGTGCCCATGCACTACTACGCAACGGCCTCAATGTATGGATTCAATCCAGCAAAACATAAATAAATTGGCTTTTCAAAGTGATTACATAATAATAACAAAAAAATATTATTATGAAAACCTACACATTTCGGGAACAAAAGGAGTTTGAAATATAATTCGAACTAAGTTTTCTTACAAAAATATAAGCTCATTTAAGATAGCGGCCCACTTGTTCATGTTATTGTTTAGAAAACAATATCTTTGATGTTCCCCCTCTACGAGTATTGAATCCGATTGTGTAAATTAAACAATAAGAAAATTTTGCTATTCAAATTTCTAAATAAGGTGTATACACCTACGAAATTTAAATACCGCCACGTCATAGGTACTGTTGTATGACATAAGACAATATAGGCAAAATGTGTAAATTGTTTTAAATTTTACATCAAAGTTAGCCACCCACAATGGTCATCCTAACCCACTCATAATGAAAAAAGAAACTTATATATAAGTTACTGAATATAAAAATATTCAAGTCTAATAAACTACTAATCCATTCAATTCTCTTAATAAATAAGAGACTTTGTCTAGACAGCAAGACGAGATCTGTTATTTAGAGAATTAAGCTGAATTACTTATCCATTTCAGTGGATTCTGGAAAATGACGAGATTAAATTAGTTTTGTATAAATAAAATATAATTTTCTGTAGAAATCTCTCTTTAACTTTAAATTTAAATGCACGATGGTGATAGATTGTTTGAAACGGTTTACTGCACGGCCTAAGTTTTTATTTTTTATTTTATGAATATTTTATATAATAATTTAGCAGGAACATATATCGAAGGGTATTCACATTCAAATTCAGTTAATGTTTGCACACACAAATACAACCTTTTATATAGATAAGATAATAGAAAACACTCATGAGCTTGAAGAAATAAGAAAAAGAAGCTCTATACTTTATTAAGATTAGCAATCTGGACTCATATATTGTCTTACAGGACTGCTTGGGAAGATTTAATTAATTGCAATTCGAGGATCTATAACCAAGGAAATAAAATACCATTGAAACATAAACATTATCCTGATTGCCGATCAAACTTACCAACTATCGTGTTCACACTTCACAGGCTAATGTCACCACGACAGCCTAAAATATGATATTCTAGAAAAAAACAGCTTCACGTTGTATCCCGCCCACAGCAGGGTAAGCAGAGGGAACCTAGTGTTAAGACACTCCGTTCCCCACTTTCTGCTGGAGTATCAGAACTCAACGCTGCGCTTTACCTCGACACCAGAGCGAAGAAATGGAAATATAAACGTTAATAAATATTTCACTTCCTCGAGTGGGGATCGAACCCATAACCGTCGCGTTAAAGTCACACTCTTATGCCGCTGCGCCACGACGGCCTCATAATCCATTAATAACAAAAATATTATGCCTTAGATAAAAGTTAGGCCTAACAATTTGTAACATCGATATCAAAATCTGTATTCTTAGCTAAAAAGAAACCAGATTGCCAAATGGGCGTTGAAAATGTAGTGAGATAAATACATCCCCATTGTACAACTTATTCTGTAAACATGAAAACTGTTAAACGTATATTGAACGACGTCGGAACAACGAATCGAATTTACTTATGTAAATTCTATACCACCCCGAGGACCGACGACTTTATTTACATTTTGTATAGAATTTTAGTACGACACCTTTGTGGTTGGGTACACTTAACTTTCATTTTTCATTTTACTCTGAAAATAGTTCTAAGCTTCATAAAAAATAAAGAATTTAATTATTGTGTTTTTAGGGTTTTGTAATTTTTATTTCTCATCAGGGGATGAGAAGTATTGTAGGGAACCCTCGATGAGCACGCACGACTCGTGCTTGTCTGGGTTTTTACATCATTTTTAAATATTATTAGTTCTTTTTTCAATATTGTAAACTCTTCATAAATTTCTATATAGGAGAATTAATCTTGTTTTATTGGCTACAGAAAGCTAGAAGTAAGGCACAGGAATAGACCTGTATTTTCTGCCCACATCGATAAATTGTTCAGCCTACGGATAATAACTTATGGGCACAATTCCAAGAATAACTTCACACAAAACAGTTTAGTCTTTATACCTGAAACTTTAATAGAAACGGATTATCAATTTACAATCACTTATATTTGATTATTGTATTTAATTAAAATATATTTCCACAGACAAAATTTATGATTTAAATGCAAAACGCAAAATATATTTTTTGTGATAATCACATAAAAAGAAAGAAGCCTCTTTTGCTTTTTTTATGAAAGAAGGCTTTTTTATGGAAAAAGACATGGCAAAGGAGCGTACGGGTCACCTGATGGTAAGTGATTACCGCAGCCCACGACCCCGCGTAACGCCAGAAGAGCTACTGGTGTGTTGCCAGCTTTTGAGGTAGTTGGGCGCCGGAGCCCGGCATTACCTAATACGAAACGCAGTGGCATAAAGTCACTACTTCACGCCGGTTTGAAATACCGGGGGTGGTAATAATCCAATCGAGTCTGCCCATGCTTGTTAGCATTGCTAGCGACGTGACTCTCCCACTCGTACTTTAGTCGCCTCTTACGACACCACCAGTACCAGGGTGATCCTTTACTAAGCCGAGAACACACGGCATAAAACACGGTTAATGGTTGTTATATATAATGATATACTTACTCAAATAATTTGTTCATTTTTTTTTCTCTAATTAATTATTAACAGATTACATTTAATATATCTTCTCAAATAATTTCGTCCAACAACGACTTCTATCACACAATGGCACTTTTGTTGTACTTTTATTGCTGAGCGATGTCATTAATTAAAAGTTTAGCAATTAGCGTTGAGTTAGCTACTGAGGCTTGAAATTCAACCTTGAGTTATCTTCTTCATAATACATAAAATTTAAGTACTCAGTAGAGCAATTAAATATACTCTTGCAAAGTTGCTTCTTTGAGTTATAAAGAACTATTTATAAAGATATGTTATATTTTTAATGAAAAGCAGAGGTTTTAGTATGGCAAAAAATTTTAAATCATTAGATAACAATTGGATTAAATAATTAGATTAAATAATTTTAGGGTATTAAAAAAAATTGTATCCAAAAATCAAACAAAAAGGTCTTAGTGCGTTCGTCGCTGCTCCTACCAAAAGAACCAGCTGCTATATTTACCTTTATATCCAGACACGAGATTTTTTTTAAACTTTATTACATAAACGTTGAAATGCCAGCTTAAATTACAACTATGAGATAGGAAAAAATCTTTTTATTTGAATTACCCAAATAAAACATTGTTGTAGGCAAAAATCGCGAAATCCTAGTATAAGATTAGAAAGATTTCCCTGGTGACAGCTTTATATTTTTACCTCTTACTACGCTTGTCAACGAGTGACAAAGTAAAAAATATTTAGAATGCGCATTCCATGTGATCAAAGTCACCAATAGGAGAGTAACAATATATGGTTATAACTTATATTTATAATGTAACATTTAATAAATTAACACAAAAAATATATTATATTAAAATCATGAAACAATGAAAACCAATTAAGGTTTAAAATGTTTAATATTAATTTCAGCCTGATATCTGAACGTTATCTTGAGATAAATGATCTGGACAGACGGACATCAAAGTGAACCCTAAGAATATATATATATATATATATATATATATATATATATATATATATATATATATATATATATAAAACAGCTTCACGCTGTATCACGCACACAGCATGATAGGCAGATGAAACCTAGTGTTAAGACACTCCGTTCCCCCCTTTCTACCGAATTCTGTGAGGAATAGCGGGTTGAGTGGCAGAACTTGCCACTCAACACGCCCTAAGTGGCTTTACCTCGACACCAGAGCGAAGAAATGGAAATATAAACGAAAATAAATATTTGACTTCCTCGAGTGGGGATCGAACCCACAACCGTTGCGTTAATCACACAATTGAGCCGCTGCGCCATGACGGCCTTTAAAAAAATATATATAACATAAACATGAAAAATGGACAGACATTAAATAATAAGACCGCAACAATATTCATTAAACTTATAAACATATAGTTGGGTTATAACAGAGAAGGGCCAAGTCAAAAGAAATAATATAATAACAAGGAGCATCTGGCGGCCCCACTCAGCTCTCTGATTACAAACAACACCACATTAATTATGTTTTTGCAGGAGAAGACACTGGAGTTATTTATGCCGCCCGCTTCACCGAAACAAATGTTTTGTTATAACTCCGTGGTAAGCTCGCGTTTGCTGCTCGCCTACCTTTCATATTGGCGTTTGTGATTTATTTTGCGAGTTAATATTACTTTCTAACTATTTATCTATTGTATTATGAGAGACCGTCATGGTACAGGGGCAAAATGGCATGCGACTGTAAACACTCGATGTAATGCAATGTTTAATATTTCCATTGCCTCACTCTGGTATCGAATCGCGGTGTTGAGTTCCGCCAATCAAGACGCAATACTTAGAAAATTCGACAGTAAGTGGAAACGGAAATGCATTAATGAAAAATAAATGACTGACCATTAGGTTCCTTCTGCTACCCTGCTATGAACGGGATACAGGATGAAGCTTAAAAAAAGAAGATTATAAGAGTTCATAATATTACAAAATCCTAGTCATATGTTGCAGAGTGGCAAAAAAACCTATCATAATTTAATGTAAGTATCCCTTACTAACAAATTTTTCAGTAAAATGGAGATTCACATTTGGCTGTGTATCTCTATTTTTTTTACGGTTGTCTTTTTACTTTCCAACTTTTTACTCTGGATCCTTATAACACTGCCACATTGGTTTTATAATAGTTCCATGCAACCTTTTCTATAAACTTTCTGTTCTGTTCTTCTTCTCTAACAATGCTTACGAGTATATAGAGAAAGAATTTAACTGTGTCAAATTTGATCCTTTTACGTCTCCTCAATTTTTGTAAAAAAGAGTACAAAGATTTTGCTTCACGTAGCATAATACATAAAACGCATACAACATAATTAAAAATAAATAAAATATATATTTTATTTCATTTAAAAAAAAACAAAAATTGATGAAGATTGTATCTTTACATAAAGGTATATATGGTGAGTTTTTGTCAGTAAGCTCAAACGAGCCGTTTCACAACAATACATAAAAAAATATTGTACGTTTAATATTTCTGCTTTATTTCCACACTTAAATGTACAAAAGAAAACAAAGTAGAAATAATTTTAAAAATTACGTCCAGGTAGGAATGAGAGGGTAGTTCGGTGTTAAATTACAAAACCTCATTTCGAGAGAATAATAAAAATTCTGCTCTCTTACTTCATTAAAAGTGAATCACGAATCTTACGACACGCGTGAGACTTGAAGTCGCTTCTAAATTAACTTTTTAGTATTAGCCACGATTTCCCAAAATGGCGGTTTCGGGTAAAAGTAATTAAAGACTCCACTTAGGTACAATATAACTTATTTATTGCTGAAAAAAAACTTTATGACACAATATTAAAAAGAACAAATTCAGCTTTACGCTGTATCCCACACACAGCAGGGTAGCAAGAAGGAACCTAGTGGTAAGACACTTCCTCACTTTCTAACGAATTCTGGGGGCATAGCGTGTCGAGTGGCAGAACTTGCCACTCAGCACGCTATGCCTCCTAAGTGGCTTTACCTCGACACCAGAGCGAAGAAATGGAAATATAAATAAATATTTCACTTCCTCGAGTGGGGTTCGAACCCACAACCATCGCGTTACAGTTACACCCTTTTGCCGCTGCGCCACGACGGCCTTATTTTAAGAAAAAGGATAATAACTCAAAAAGAAATTTAAGTTTCCATTCTAAATATGTATATTTAATATGCTAGTTCATTGTATGTTTACTTAAATATTTATATTCCAAAATTAAATATTAAAATATAGAATTTATTAGGGTGTATTCACATTATAGAGAAAGTCACGATTCGTTCTCGGCCGATCTCACTCTCTTAAAATGATTCTTATATGAGAAACAATGAGAGCAAATGAATGAGAGAGAATTATATTATCGTTCAGGTTAATTTCTGGTCCAATCATACATTTACGAATATTTCTCATGAAGAATATGAGGCATTAAAGTGTGAATCCATCTTATTATAGCTATTGGATAAAACTTTAACTTGCCCTACAATTTTTTATGATGGTAAACATAGATCTTTACATTTTACGTTTGCTTGTAGACCGTCCCACGATAGACAAAGAAAACATTGAACTTTGTTTTCTGTTCGGCATCGAAACTACTACCATTTCCTTAACACGCTAAACCACTGTGTCATGGTCTTAATACAAAAATAAATTTTATAAAATATTTCGATTTTTTATATGACATCTATAAACATATTATGATTGCTAATGTAAATATTTTTGCTTATACGAGTAGTCTTAACACTATAGAAGTTATAACATAGCTTTAATACGTATCAACAACTAATCTAACCAAATATATTGTAAAGTGGAACGGTAAGTAGAAGCTTTTGCTTCTAAGCTGATTAGTCTGAGGCTTTCAATCGTTTCTTTTACCATCAAAGGCGTCTAACAAAATGTTCTACGTGCGTATTCGACTTAATTGATTTTCTTTTATTGGTTTGGTTTATATTGGCTCCTTTACTAGTACAATCTTAAATCAGTATAGAATATCATCCAATAATCCTTCTTTCTTTTTTCTTTCTTTTCTTTTTAGCTTCACCCACATAGCTGGGGCCTGGAACCCTAGTATTAAGACACTACAGACCGTCGAATTTTTGAGGCTTTATGTGTACCTCTGAGAGGGCCCCACTTTCAAGTTAGTAAGTACGCATATGGACTTAACTAGATGTTAGATTAATAATCTTCAAAATTTCAGCTTTGCTAACATGACGCAGGTCTGGATGCCTTGGGATGTTTGACTGTACCAAACAATTCACTATTAGTTATTACTAGTACTAGTTATTACTAATTTACTTTTAAAAGTTATTTTCTTATTACTAATAAGTGGGTAAAAGTAAAATTTAATATTATTTCCATTATAATAAAATAGAGAATATCTTAAAATAGATATTTGTTTTGTTGAACTAAATAAGCTTTAGTGAGCTTATATTTTGAAAGCCTAACAATGTAACGTAATTCAACGTATTAAATGTTCGTTGAAAGCTAAAGTTTATTTAGCTGTAAACATTGAAATTGGCTATGTTAATTTGAAAGCCCTTCTAGGGATGACGATATTTTGATGTGGTTTATATCAATTTTGAAGTACTATCTCTTCACCATCAAGTTATATAGTCATGATAAATTTAAAATGAAGTTTGAATGTCGAGCTTTGGACGTCATCACAAAGTGGTTCACCATGTGACTGGAAGCGTGAGTTGTGGATTCAATACTAATCACAAGAATAACAATAAATCCGCTTCACGCTGTATCCCACACACAGCAGGGTAGGCAGAGAGAATCAAGTGCTAAGACACTCCATTCACCACTATTTGCCTCGACACCAGAGCGAAGAAATAAAAATATAAATGTAAATAAATATTACACTTCCTAGAGTGGCGATCGAACCTACAACCGTCGTGTTACTGTCACACCCTTGTGCCGCTGCGCCACAACGGCCTTAAATATTTAAATAATTTTCATTTCTCCGCTGTGATAATTCAAAGCGCGGCGTTCTGCTAATCAACACGCATTGCGTCTTCCTCCGTCCTCTACAATTAAAGCTCAGTACTCATAGTAGTTATAAAATGAATAGTTTTTCTAACGCCAACTAAAATAACGCCGTCTTTTATTTATTTTTTAATATCATACTTCCATTTTACTCTCAAAAGCCCGTCACTATTTAAATGTTAATTAAATCGCTCACTGTAAATATGCAAAAAATGTTTGCTATCAATTGAAATCTTATTTTTGCACTCCATTTCACAAAAGCTGTTGATATTGCTTAATGTTTTTTTGAAAAATTCGGTTAATTCACCCAGTTATTCCGTCGCATAAAAACGAGGCAGACACCATTGGGAGATAAACGCCACATACGGTATTATTCGTTAATTGATGCTTGAGTAGCCCCAGTCAGTAACAGTACGTGAAAAGTGCGCTAATTGAAACGCCAATCAAAATTTGAACTTTATTTTCAAATATACTTTGTTTTTTTTAATCTACCCTACCCTACCCTAGTATACTCATAGAATTAACAATTGTAAGCCTTGTAAAATATAGCTTTTTGTTTCGTCAAGTACCTACATTGTTTTTTATATATTTTTCATTATATTCGTTTGTTTGAATGTTACTGTTGTACATA